>BRDA01013853.1:14152-24192 GCA_036984385.1 Crenuchus spilurus | reverse complement strand
GGGCTCCACAGCGGAGGGCAGAGGTGGCGCAGTCGAAGGCAGTGTCTCCGGCCCCCAAAACGATCACGGTGCCATGCAGCCGAGGCAACGTCCAGCTACAGCCACACATCCCTGAGCCCCAGAGAGCAAGAGAGAGAGAGAAAGCAGGCAGAGATAGATAGAGAGAGAGAGAGAAACACAGAGAGAGAAACGGAGAGAGAGAGAGAAAGAGAGAGAGTGAGAAAAAGGAAAAACACGATTTCTGCCTGCAGAACTATTCCCACTTAACGGCTCAGCAGATACTAGTACTTAAGGCGGTGTAAAATTGCATCTTGGAGTCTGCAGACACAGCATGTCACTATCAAATTATTCTGCCCCGATGAGAGGCACATCACATATCCCCCCTCAAACCCTTAACCGCCTTCCCCACCCTCCAAAACTCTCATTTTTTTCAGGAAATGTCCTCTTATAAGTCATTTCATAGCCTGCACCTTTCTACTTTTTTTTCTCACCATCCCTTTTTTAATCCTTATCTTTGATAGGGATGACTACCAATTCTACTGAAAGCAGCTGATTTCGACATGTGATAATGCACACCACTGAATCTATCAGCGAGTGATCTGCTCAGGCCTTCCTGGATGTGTTGCACAAAGACACATAAAAGGAAAGAATACTCGGTCTCTTCTCACACACACACAATCATCCTTCTCACACTCAGGTCTTGTGTGGGCATATACAGTGCAAACTATGAAATAACCGTCTTATACATTCATTTACATTACTTATACGTATGGTTTTGATACCTATGTAAAAATGACATTTATATAGAACAAAAATACATGTACATTTTAAGTGTGCCTCGCAGTGATGCCACATAAAAACGCTGTAGGTGCAAGGTAAAGTGCTCATCAAAAACCTGCAGACTTATGAGCAGCACTGCCATTGAATGTAGTGGTTTTTTCTCTCTCGGTGCAGTCATGACCATGACATAATCACTCATTTTCAAAACGTTTCAATAGTCTTTTATAGCAGCTCATAGCTGGCATAGTTTTACTCAATATCTCAGCGCTTTTCATAGATCTTTCATAGTATGTGTTTTCACTGATCCACGCATTCTCTCATGCTACAGAGTCTAAAGAGATGCTTCCAAAGATGTCAAGGGTATGGAGACAGCCTTGTGATACAGAAAAAGCCTTATGTAATGTGCTTTGGAAAGCAGTACGTTTAGAGTCAATAGGTAAAAAGTTTTCAGCAAAACTAATTTCTATGGGTCTTTACCTGGTTTGCTGGCCTTGGCAACTAGTGGGAGAAAATCCTTGGAGGTATAAAATCCCTGCTGCATAGAGAGGCCTTCAAAGATACTGTGCCTGTTGGCTTGAGGTAGACCTGGAGAAAAAAAGCGAAAAAGAGAAAGAACCATTGCTATTTTATGATTTACAGTAAATTCAAACTGTAATTAAAAATATATATTGCCGGGAAGTATTTAGACAAACTTCTGTCTTTAAGTTTAAAGGCTTATTACACGTCAGATCTTTTTTTTCAGTGACTACAGTGACAACAATGCAGTCACTCTGAAGTTAGAGGACTAAAGAAAATGAACATCTGGAACTGCAATTAGTGGAAAGGTGTAGGGTTGTCATGATAGCAGAATTTTGACTTTGATACTGATACCAGGTGTAGTATCATGATACTCCATACCAAGTCAAAACTCTGGTTATAAGTTAAAAATGCCAATGCAATGAATACTTGGCAACCAAAATTATTTGTCGGAAAATTGCAAAAACAAACACACTGTATTCGGGCAAATAAGTGAAAGACTGAATAATGTATAGGAACAATGAGGCTTTTAATGACTCTGTTACCTTTTTCTAGCTCCAAACCTCAGACGTGAACCAGTCTGGAACTTTACTGCAGTAAAGTTAGTTTAATGTTGGTTTGACATTCAGAATTGTGCTTTTTCACCAGTTAACAAAACAGATTCACCAGTACAGTTACAGTTTGATGCTGAAATTGAAGAAGACAACAAACTACAAGAACAACCTTTAATAAACTGCACTTATTACGATGAAGCCAGAATACAGCCGCTTAGCTTTGTGTTTGTGCTAGGCCGGCTGCAGTGTTAGGGATCGTCTCACAATTAAAAGAAGAAATGTGAATGTGTTTCAGTGTCTGTAGCCAATGACACTCACATTAAACACACAAAACATCCATGTGGCTTCCATCATTCATTTTAGACATTTTCATCATTTCGTTTTTATTAAATCTTATTAATAATGTAACATATGTGCATCTTCATACCTATTCATATAACATTGTCTTTGTTTATATACAAATATAAAAGAATAATCAATTAAACTAATGTTATTAAACTTAATGACGCCAAACCTACTAATTAAAATACAGACATGAATTCCTGACTAACTACACAATTTATTTTGGGAAATAGTTCAGTTATTAATGTTATATTGACTTATATAAACAACAAACTCAAAAAAATGTAAGTATTAGAAACTTTAGATATTTTTGATATGGGGGTGAGTGGGTGAAACTCTACTCCTGGGTGTTGAAGAGAGTAATAGCCATCTTCATTTATAAAAATAAATAAATAAATAAATAAATAAATAAATAAATAAACAAACAAACAAACAAACACATCTACAGAAGTACACAGTACGAGTGTAAACCTCAAGCCTGGGCAGTATTTCCTCCACTGAACATGCGCTCCCTCATTTTCAACTCCCATCACCAGAACTCTCTTCATTTTCTCTCTTTACACCCTTCCTTTAAATATAGCTTGCCCTGACACATCCTCCTGTTTCCCTACATTCATCCCCCGTATACGGGTGTTCGTAAATTCACTCCTCCATTTGTAGAGATGCTGCCTCCCCTCCATCACTCTCTGAGAGACAGTATCAGATATCTCTGCGCCTGGCTGTTGCTCACGATCTGTTCTAGCTCTGTATACTGCCATTAACCTCATCACACTACCTTGTCATTATCCTCGTGGTTTAGGAAGGAGCAATATTTAAATATAAGCTCCAGGAACGTCTAACAAAGCTTCTGATTCACAGTAACCTGTCATTATCACTTCCATTCAAAGGAAATGGAAAGAGATGTTAGCAAGGGGCTCAAATTCAGGCTCGTGAACTGAAGCTTTTATCCTTGACGAGTTTGCATGCAGAAAATACAGATTCCTACTTGATACAAATTAATTTCAAACACGATTACAGGGCCCTTTTGCGTGGAATCTGAAATTTCTAGAGAATAGAAACATGAGAGCTTCATGAGATCCATTTTGATCTGGAAGGAAAGCAGAAGCTCTGTATATTGAGCTGTTAAGTGATTGAAAGGGGGAAGAGTGAAGTCTTTCCTGTCAAAATCAATTAGCTTGCACTGCATACACTTCAGTGTTAATTTGATTTCAGAAACTGCCCTGGCAAAGTTCTACATTACTACATGCTTTAATGGACTCTATTGTCTCTAATTCACCACTCAGCTACTGTTTTTTTTGCCCAATTTGTGCACAATCGTGGCAGCACATGGCATGTTGACGAATCCTCCCACCCACTCACCTTGTTAAGGATCATATTCTTAATTTAGTTATTCTTTTTAGGTTGTGGAGAACATGGACATTGAGTATTTTGTGAGATGAAAGTGTACCCTGTGATTAAGAAAGTTGCACTCATTATTAATGAAACTAGTCATTAAATCATACAATAATTAGGAAGCCACATTTCATCGAGACAAAATCACACCTTTGCCATCATCAATAACGCAGTAATTAGCAAGTATTTCAAAGTTAGTCACACCAAGCCAAGCCTGCGTTTCTGTTCTGAAGGAGCATCACTTATCAGCCACATAATCAGCCTGCCAAGCCTGCTCAAGCTGATGAATACTGGACAACTGCCATATTAAATGTCTGAGGCAGAACGTATATGTCTAGCATGGCGCATATACACAAGCAACGCAGGCAGGATTATTGCTGTATAAATGGAGTCAGACTGAGCATACTATTCAGACAAGCATGCAGTAAATATGGAAATGAGCAGCAAGCTAATGGCAATGACCTGTAAACTGGGTTATTGGCATGCTTTAAAGTCATCTCTTCTAAATAAATGGATAAAATACAGGAGATAAAGAACACCACACGCATTCCTCATTGTACTTAGCAGCTAAGCAATATCAATAAGTAAATGATTAATGTTTGCTATGGGGCTAATATGATGGCCCAATTAAATCATGTGGATTTCTTAAATTAGATGGTTCTGTATATTATTTGGGTGGCATGGTGGTTTGGCGGTTTGGTGGTTAGTATGTTCGCCTCTCAGCGCAGAGTTCTTGGGTTCAAGTCCCCATCTAGGTGGAGCTTCCATGTTCTCCTCGTGTCTGTGTGGGATTTTTCCAGTGACTCCAGTTTCCTCCCAGAGTCCAACAACATGGTGAATTGGTTCTAAATGACCCTGGTGCGTGTGAATGAATGTGTATGTCTGTGTGTGCACGAATGAATGTGTGTATGCCCATATATGGTTGGCAGTCTGTCCTGGGTAATCCCCCTAGTGCTCAATGCAGTCCTCTAGGTGGATGGTGACTTCCGGTTGAGATGCTGTGTGCGATTGGCTGCTGCTTCTCGCCAGTGTGTGTGGTTAAGTTCTAAGTGTATAAAAGGATTCTGCTGATTGTAAAGCGTCCTTGGGTATTAGAAAGGTGATATATAAGTGTAACATTCATTCATTCATTCATCCTTTCTGCCACTAGAGGCCACACTAGAGCACCAGTATCTCATACCAAAACAAATGCTTTATATTCAGCCATCGTCTTTCCCCATTCAGCCTCCCAATTGTGTTCCCAAACACTGCAAAGTCAAGGGCTGCATCTAAAAAGTCCTACTTAGACAGTATGTACTGCTGAACTGGTAAAGCAGTAGACTTTTTCAGTATGTGTGCATCCTTGGACACATTGGGTCTGTCTCAATACCTAGTGAGCTCTCCACATAGACAGCACTTAAGTCTCAATATGTGCACCCCTAAGAAGAAGACAATTTTTGCACACCTCAAAATGCTGCCTACTGAGGTCAAGCAGAGCAGCCAGCAGCAAAGCAAGTAGTGATGTTTTTTTATGTTTTTAAAATGTTTTTAAATTTTTTTTTACTACATTTAATTCTATTAACAATGCTATACAAACTATAAAGGCAGGTCTGTGGTGGTATTTTGATGAGGTAAGTAAATGTCTGTGCAGTGGGCAGGAATAAGTGATGTCATCGCTGTCTAACTACAGCATCTGACTTATCAGGTGAGAGCTCTTTCTTGAATCCACATTCCATAGATTCCAGGCTGCTGGAACCCACCAATGGAATGTCTAGAATTACCATGTCATTACCATATGAATGACAGTGTTCTGATGGAAAAATATGCACAGCTGTCCGACTCACTTTCACAGACGTGTCTCTGCTTATTTAAGCTCCTCTCACAAGAATCTAAAAATATAGGCCCACAGGCAGGTTAAAGCCTTAAAAAAATCACAAATTATTTTGAGAACATTTAAAAAATAAAATCAGAAGAGGCTCAATGTTCCATGTGTTACTCATAATATTACTTGGCGCTGTACATGATCTTAATATTTGTACTTTTTTATTTTTCTGGTTGGAAAGTAGCGTACTTCAAAATGGGTATTTTGGGGCTTTCTTGGTATTTTTGCCTACTGCTGGATGAATACTGTATTTTCAGACACAGTAGCCATCCTCACCTATTGCTTTCACCTACAGTGTAGTAGGGAAGTAGGAAATGTCAGCCGACGCTCAGAGAAATGTGGTGAGGGTCAATATTTCCACAGGGTGAGACTAACATGCTCACTCAGCCGGACCGGCTATGAATACAAAGAGCAGAAAACAACACACACAGAGGGTATTTGTCTTTTACTCCACAAATGTACAATAAAATGAGTTGTTTGCTGCTATATTAATGTTTTAAATGTAGTGTACATCAAATTTAATTAAAGCCATCACTGTTCCTACACTTACACACATCTAGTAGACTATGAACATTCTTCAGAGCTTCACATTACAGACTAGCATTTCTGTTTGTCACATTAACAGGATCTTAAAAAGAACAAGCTTATGACTTTGGGTGAATCAAATTCTCAAGTTTAACATTATTATAGTTGGGTATCATCAATAGGGGTCCTTTGAAAGATTTATTAAAAAGAAGAGGTAGGTGAGCCAAACTTCTAACACATTCTCATGCATAAAAATGACCAGCGGCGCATGAATAACACAAACAAACAAAAGCACCTGCAACTTCCCCATGGCTGACTTCCTCTGAGCACACTGTTTATGCTAGTGAGGAAGACTCCAGAAGTTATGGCACATTACCCTTTTAAGTCTTTTTAGTCTGTGCTGACAGGTAAGATACTACATACTGCTATCCATTAGCATTCCCCAGTAAGTACAGAAAAAGGGTCTATGGGAAAAAAGTACAGAGGAAGCCTCAGCGACGCACCTTGACAAAGCAGATTTAAACAAGACGAGTGCCAGTCTCTGACAGCTCTTTTTGAATGTAATGTGTCTCCATTTGTCCCATGCTGCATGCTGTTCTGACTCTTGCACTGAGCCACGCTGCAGTAAGCATGCGCCCTGGCCTCTTTCTTTATGAAAAATCAAAAATAATAAATCATCTGATGCGGATGCTTCACTAGCAAGCAGGTCCTCCCTCGTTAATCATGCTTTATCGGTAAAAAAAATCAGGAAGAGGAAGGCGGCAGCAGTGGTGGTGGTGGTGGTGGTGGTGTATAGGGGGTGGGGGGTGATTATGGGGGGGTGTCTCAGCCAGCTTCTCCCTTCAGCGTCCTCTGACTTTCATCCACTGAGCAGTCCCTGACCTCTCTCACCCTTATGAATTGCACAAAGATGAACAAGAGACCAGGGCCACGGTGTTAAATAATGCAGAGTCACACTAAGTGCATTAAGATTTAACATAAATAAAGACCTCACAGGCAATAAATGCCCTCTTTCTGGCGTATTCATTAACCTTGTCTTTTGTAAAAATGGGACATTCCCAAAGAGAACGTGCTGAGAAAATGGCTTTTCTTTTTTTTTCTCCATTGTATGGAAGTTAATCAGTGTGACTCGGGTTTTGCCTTCTGACAGATATGAAATGACTGTGACTCATGCTTTTTGAGGACAGATTTAAAAAAGATTTTTTTTTCCAGGCAAAACTGTACAGCGTTGTGTAAAAATAATGTAATAATATGCAATAAAACACATTGTATCAGGCCCTCGAGTGGCTCAGGGGACTAAGGTGCTGACACTATGATCAGAGGATCGTCAGTCCCCGTCATGCTGCTTGCAAAATATGCTTTGCTCTCTCTGGGTGCATAAATGTTGCTCTCTCCCATCACCATGCAATGTCCACTGGCTCAGGTGTCTGTTAGCTCATGTAGTTTTCCTGTGTTTTCCTCCGAGCGTGTTGGCTGCCCAGTGATGATGTATCAGCAGCAGTTGGAAAAGAGGCGGAGCCTGACTTCACATGCATCAGAGGAGGCCTGTGCTAGTCTTCACCCTCATAGAGTCAGGGACATTACAAGTGCTTGGAAGATTCCTAGAGGATGGGTCGATTGGCTACCAATACATTAGGGGGAAATTGGGTCAAAATAAATAATGAAATAAATAAATAAATAAATAAATAAATAAATAAATAAATATCTGAAACTGTCCTGCATTTAATATAATCCTGTTTTTCTTATGCCGCTGTTTATTAATCCGTTCCTCTTCATGTTAATGTACAATAGTTCAGTGGCTTTGTGTCATTAATCATGACTTTCACGGGACTTTAGGCAAATCTACAGTGTTCATTTCCACAAACCTTTACTTCTTTTCTAGTAAAGGACGTTCAGCCAATAACTTCTGCTTAAGCATTCATTGTTTTAAGTCCACTGGGCTCAAAGAATATAATGTGAAAGCAGACAGAAATAAGTCTATTATGGTTTACATAGCAGCACAGCGGCTAAGGGGTTAATTCCGTCTTTAAAGCAATTGAACTTCTGAGTCAGCTTCTTAAGCCTATAGCCCAGAAACAATGGCCTTATCGGCCTTTCTCAACCCACCTCCCGTTTAGCCTGCTGCCAGAAAGAAATTTGCATGTCAATCATGTCTGAGGATGACATTTAAAAAGGCTGTAAAGGACTAGTGTGAAATCACAGAAATTAATTGCAAACAGGCCGCACTTTCATTTTCTCAGGGAATTGAAATTCCTTTACGTTTCTTTGTAAAAAGAAATCCAGAAATGGTGCACGTAAACGACTCGCCGTAATTAGGATGCTGGTATCAAACGTCTTGCAGCGTTCTCACACAATGAATTATGCACATTTTGCTCATCAATTCAGTACAAAAAGACAAACAATGAGACTGCTCCAGGTAATGTCTGAATGTCTAAGATCAGCATACAACAGTTCACTTCTTACCACAGAAACCTAAATGAAGCTGGTGATCATTTCCCCAACTGGCACAAGGATGTTTTCAGATGTGCACATTACCGTTTGAAATGTTTGATATATAAGAAAAGTATCTCAGTGGTTCATTACAACAGAATAAAAACAACCTTAAGATGTATATAACAGAGGGTGATGAGACCTAACTAATGTTACTGAGCCGAGTGAGGAAGCAAATTAACCCTCTGGAGTCTGAGGGTATTTCAGACCCTCTGATGTAGTCTGACATTCCCGGACTTTTTAGAAATTACACTAAATATCTAAAATATTTTTAAAGTGTTACTCAGGCTTTTGTTCAACACAAACTCAGCAACAACAGCGTCAAAACAGTAAGAGTGTCATAAATCTATATTTTGATTAAATCTGCTCTAAACTTAGACTTTACAAAAACCTGTTTCAGATGTGCTGATATATTGTGAAAAAACACTCTAAACATTACTAGCCAAGACTTTTGAGCTCAGAACTGAATAAACAGAGGCTACACACTGGTCATTACAGTTTTTAGAAATTGTATGTGGTTTTATTTCTAAAGCTTAACAAATATGTCCTATATCCTATACTGAATATTTATGAGATAGGTGTGAGGTCAGTGGTGAGAGGTATTTGTTCAATTGCAGCAATCTTGGATTATAGAGACCAAAAAAGTGTTTTCACACATTCCTGGGCCACTAATTCTCCAATGGAATGTCCAGAATATCCATGGCATTATTATGTGGGTGGAAAAAAAGCGCAGCACTCTGACTCATGCTAAAAATCCTCTCAAGAATTTAACAATATATTTTGATTCAACCTATATATACACAGGGGTTAGACAATGAAACTGAAACACCTGGTTTTAGACCACAATAATTGATTAGTATGGTGTATAATTGATTAGTATCTCCTTTTGCGGCCAATACAGCATCAGTTCGTCTTGGGAATGACATATACAAGTCCTGCACAGTGGTCAGAGGGATTTTAAGCCATTCTTCTTGCAGGATAGTGGTCAGGTCACTATGTGATGCTGGAGGAGGAAACCGTTTCCTGACTCGCTCCTCCAAAACACCCCAAAGTGACTCAATAATATTTAGACACAAAGACTTGCTGTCTTGGACAAAGATGCGCCATCAAGACGTGAACCAACAATGTGTCCTCTTTTGGACTCTGGTATGTCACCATAATGTTGTGTGCATTGTAATATACTATATAACTGTGCTCTTACCTGCTAACTGAACCTTCACACTCTGCTCTTACTGGTGCAATGTGACATTAATGAAGATTGGCCACCAGACTGGTCTAATTCAGCCATGAAACCTCCCACACTAAAATGACAGCTGTTTCAGTTTCATTGTCCAACCCCTGTGTATATATATATATATATATATATATATATATATATATATATATATATGTGTGTGTGTGTGTGTGAAAAGTAGATCATTTAAGGTTTCCTTGGTATGTTTAGTTTTGTTTCTAGAACAAAATCTCACAGAGTTATATACATATATTTTTGGAACATTGGTTGTATCATGCTATTGGGAGCCCCAAATCTAGAGGGTTAAAAAGAATAGCCTATATGGAAAGTATTGGGACACCACTCA
>BRDA01013852.1:6212-23287 GCA_036984385.1 Crenuchus spilurus | reverse complement strand
TGCATTCAGTTTTTATTCACAATTTGTTTAGTGTCCCAACTTTTTTGGAATCCGGTTTGTATAATAGCATAAGACAGCATTGATATGTGTGTGTGTGTGTGTGTGTGTGTGTGTGTATAGCCCACTTCTCCAACAATGTATATCAAAAAGGAATTTCAATGAAAGACATTTATAGCCTTTAGAACTATAGAAATTTGACCTGTTTGTATAACAAGTTCAGAGCTAGATGGCAAGGAAGTCAGAAACTTAATTAATCAGTTCGGTCACTATAGACTTGCACTTTCACAGCTGCATACAATTAACAAAAAATGAATTAAATTGTTAATCACAAATATTTATATGGCAGTTAATCACCAGTCATAATTTTATGACAGGCCTTATCACAGTTGGTGGTGTTCAAGGCCAACACTCACCTGGAGGCCTATCAGGGTCTCTACACCCTCACAAGCGCTACTGGTACACCCTTTTTGCTGGTAATAAATTGTCTGAAATCCATTGTAGCTGGCAGTCAAACTGCGATCCATACCTTCAATCAAACAATGAATAGAAAATAGAAATACATGATCAGAAACATATTTACACTGAGCTGCTCATATACAATGTTCAACCCAACACACAACAGCTGATTTCACAATAAAGACATTACATATGTTAAGTGTAATGGATGATAAAGATGAGTGGAACTTAAGGCTACTTTAAGTAGACTTTCGATATAACACAACACAAGACAGTGTCAAATACAGTATCTGTCTATTAACTGACTAGATAATATTTTACTAGTAGACAGTTATTGGTTTTAGCTACAGTATATATACAATCATATAAAATCAAACATTTGCAATTTTAATAACATTGATAACTTTGTGCCGTCCTGGGCTTAGTTAGGATGGTGTAATGCTCTGCCCTGTGCCTGGTCATGGGGTAGCGGACCAACTGCGACCCTGATCAAGTGTAAGCGGATGGGACAATGGATGGATTGATGGATAACTTTGTGCAATTATCATGTACAATAAGTAACCTTTACTATTCAGTAGATTGTGTAAAATTGAAACAATAATTCAACTCAAATGTGTACATTAATTTTGCATTACTTATTATATGACATCAACACTTTAATCACACTACTAATCAGAAGGTAAGTATTTTAATGTTACAAAATGAGAAGTGCAATAAAAATGTCTATCAATATAACCTGAAGTGAATCCAGTTAGAGCACTGAAATATGTCAAGTGGTTTATGTAACTGATTTTATTCCTGTATAACCACTTTGACATATTTGAATCATACAGATTCAAAGTACCCCTTTCAGTGCACTAATAGGCACGTGTAAGTAAAATACTATTGCTATAGTTAGAAGAACTCAGAGGATGTCTTCAGAGGAAGAGTTTACATTTTCACCGAACACTTTTTCTACTAACATGATTCTTCTAGCCTTTCATTTTGTAAATACACTGATTTGCCAAAAAAGGTCACACACTTAATATTTTGTTGTACCGCTTTTAGCTTTGATTACGGCATCATTTCTGCAAGCTTCTGCTATGACACAACATTTTGCATGTGTGTAAATGATGTCTCCTGCTCCCTGAACCATTCTTTCACAATTTGAGCTCGATGAATCCTGGCATTGTCATCCTGGCATATGCCTGTGCCATCAGAGAAGAAAAACTATACTGATGGAATAATCTAGTTGTTCAGTATATTCAGGTTGTCAGCTGAACTCATTTTTTGGACACATAATGTTGCTAAACCTGGACTTGACCAACTGCAGCAACCCCAGATCATAGCAATGTCCCAACAGTCTTGTTCAGTAGGCACTAGGAATGATTGGTGCATCACTTCAGCCGCCTCTCTTCTTACCCTGAATTGCCCATCACTCTGGAACAGGGTATATCTGGACTCATCAGACCACATGAAATTCCATTACTCCAGAGTCCACGCTTTATGCTCCCTAGCAAATTGAAGCCGTTTTTGTCCAACCACATTCCTTCATCGAAGATGATGTTTCCTCAACTGTCCTTCCAATTTTTAATAATGCGCTGGACAGTTCTTAACCTGATTTTAATAGTTTCAGCATCCCCTTAGATGTTTTCTCTGCTTGAAGCATGCCAGTAATTTGAAACAGATTAACATCTTTTCCACGACCACAGGATGTCTTTCTACATGGTTGTTTAACAACCGAGAAGCTAATCAATACATCAGTCAGGGTTAAATAACTTGTTGCCAGCCGAAATGTAATCACCCATGGAGTAATTATCCAGTGGGAGGTTCTTACCTATTTGCTTAGTTTAATCCAGGTGGTGACCTTTTTGGCCAAACAGTGTATATTGAATGCATTTTCATTAAAATATTTTTACCAGCATAGAGCACCAATGAGAGCGCAAGAGTCCATGGAACATCTGTGACCTAAAAGTTTGAGAAGCAGACTTGGGGCTGATTCAATCCTTTGCTTTTCGGTCCTTTGTATTGAAAAGAAAAATCCATGACTGATGTGCCCTTGAAGGCACCTAATCCCCAAGTGCTCTACAGGCACTGTAGCATGTGGCTGCCCACTACTCTGGCTATGTGTGTGTGCTGTGCTCACTAAGTGTGTGTGGGTGTGTGTGTAAGAGGAATGTTTTGACAGGGATCAATAAAAAGTATCTCTTCATACGCAAATATTTAAAGCAAATAGGCCAACAGGCTGAAATGCAAACAGGCTCCTCAAATAGCATTTAGAAAGTTATAAGATGAAATATATACTGAAGTACAAGATTTTAGTGACATTTTTGTGACATTTAGCTTAACTTGCAAGCATAACTGCTTGTATACTTCCTCAGGATGGACTGAACTGCAGCACTGATAGCGTCTTAACTAAACTGAATGTTTTTGTAGTTTTCTTTTTTTAATTGGAAATGCACATACATTTGTACATGGTTATTAAAAATAAAATTAAGCAAAAGCACTTCAAAAATATCTCAAGTAAAATTAAAAGTACTATGAATTTAATCTACTCGTAAGTACATTTCAGGCAAAATGGTGCTGAAGTACTTTAATGAGAGTAAATGTAATTTTCAACTCAGTTAATACACTACACTTAGAAATCAGTTCTCAATGTGTGTTATATTGATAGACTTTCTATTAAACCTCTTGTCAGGGAAATTTCTAGCACTTCACACTTTTGAATCATGAGCCCTTTTTAATGCCTTTTCAGTATAACAATAGCTTTGTAATAATGAAAACCATGATTATTTGGTTGCTGTTATGATATGAGTCAACAATTTATTAGTTTTTTTTGTGATCTCGTGAGAGGAACAGT
Organism: Crenuchus spilurus; assembly: GCA_036984385.1. Taxonomy (NCBI): domain Eukaryota; kingdom Metazoa; phylum Chordata; class Actinopteri; order Characiformes; family Crenuchidae; genus Crenuchus; species Crenuchus spilurus. Next base: position 19,992 of record BRDA01013852.1, on the reverse strand, counting down.
TTGTACCATCCCATCATTAATTTGCATTTTGAAGACTGCCTAACCTTCAGCTCTAATTCTTGGAAGAAGAAAAAAACATTACCTGTATTCTGGTTGATTAAAGCATCTTCTTCAATAGCGTTAACCACATATGGCTGCACAAATTCCATACTCCAAGGTGAGACACCGTCTTGCAGCAACACTACATTCATCATGTACTCTCCATTGAGGCAAGAAGTCAAGAAGAAAGCTCCACTTGGAAGAGTCCAGAATAAGCAAATAATCAGCCAGAACTGCATTGTTAATTATCAGCTATTAAAGGTTAGCAGTGTAAAAGTAAGGGCAGATGATCCAGTCATTCCTTAAAAACGAATTAGGAACCCAAAATCCTTTTTTCACATCTAGATTCTTCAATTTTCTTGGAATGTTGAAAAGTAATGTAGCCTAACTGCTGAAACTTGAGCTCAAGTAGTCGAGAAAACAAGTGTTAAGCATTTAAGTCATTTTAAGAAGAATCAAAGTTAGTAGTACTCCTTTCTGGTAGAACATTCATGAACTCCAGTTTGCTTCCTTTAGGTAAATCTTCTCATATTCACATTCCAGCAAGTAAACAAGAAGAAGAAATAAGTTAAAAATGTTCAGTGTTGCGAGTTAAACACCACTTCTCTGCGTCTCTTCAACCAGCCAACAGCTTGTCCTTTCAGCCAACTAACTGTTAATGATCAACTGTTTTCATCAAAGCTCCTGTGTTAGGCTTTAGGCTTAAATCATCTGTGATCTTCGTCATTCAAGTGAAAGCCATATAGATAAGCGCTCTGCTTGATTTAAGGGTTAGTGTGACACATCTCCTCACTTAATCTATAGCAACCTTTGTTATGTTTAGAGTGAAACCTCACTAGGGCATCTGTTAGGCCTTCCAGCGAATTTCCCAATGATGACTGACATATTTTTTATGAAACATGCCGTACACCTGTGGTTGAGAGACTCTAGAATGTTCTTCCCACATTCACATTGTTCTAAAACATTCCCTGTCCATGCTATTCTAGAATATTCTACACCATTTTCTACTATTTGGAGCGTTGTTCACAGTATCATCACTAAAACAAAAGTCTTGAAACATGACACCTTGTATTAAAAAATATATAATATGACCGTTTACCTTTTGAAATTAAATTTTATGCATAAATGATTTTTTCATAATATTCTAATCTTTTGAGATGCACTAGTATTAGTTCTAAAGATCTAACATAACCTTTTCCTTTTCTGTAGCCTAAATGAGCTAAATCAGCAGCCTTGTAGTCTAGTACATTTGTGTACATAGACAGTCTACTTCTGTTTAACACATCCTTCTTCTGTCATTCAGAAAGAAAAGAGCCCTAATAAAAAGCAGATTTTTTATAGTTACATCCACATCTCCATTATTAATTTTTCAGTAGCCATTTTTTTGCTGCAACACCCTACAGGAAAAAACTGGCCTACCTAATTTTTGGGTCAGTTACTTGGGCGTTTCACGTTATAATAGGTCATAGGTCCAAATCCCTTTTGGTGCTCCTTTTGGTATTTTCACTTCTGTCATAAAAGGTAGGACGGGATATAAGTAGGTTAGTAAGTTTCAGGAGCATGCCGTTTTTGCTGTCACAGAAACATGGTTCAGTAGACACTTGGTAAGACTCACTACATGGAACAGTCCTGTAATTCAAACCTGATGTTTTTAAGTGCCTGATGTCATAAATGAAAATATGGCAAGATTACAGAACGTGTACTTGTGAATGTGGCTTCATTTGACCTAATTTGCTCTTTTGCTGACTTACTGAATGCAATCCAACATTACGCCTCCACACTGTTGTTTGTAAAAACGTATCTCCATTGTTTCTCTTCAAATTAAATTTTTCAACATTATTTGAACCCAGCAGCTGTTTATGTTGTGAGAACATTGCAAAATGAATGGGCCTACAAAATATTATTTATACTTGCTTGAATATAATTGATTCATAATCATGATTCTGTAAATGACATTTAATGTAGAGAGTTTTTGACTTTCTACTGTAAATTTACTGCAGATAAATGATGATAATCCATTGGAAACACAGCAGTAAGAATTGTGATTGTATATAAGGGCATAAAAGCATCAGAATAACAGGAGCGTAGAAAGAGTAATGGTGATCAAAGGGCAGAGGCTGAGTTGTGATAAGAGTGTGCTGCTGATAAATCGAAGTGTCATAAAAGCAGACATAGTGTGTGCCACATGTGAAATGCTTTATGTTGTTTATCTTGTGAATGCAGATTCTGAGAAGGATGAAAAATGAATTCCATATAAACACTCCATTCTAGACAGTCAGTATTGTTTGCAGTAATGTTAGGAACCAAAGTGTGTATAATGTCTTACAGGAAGCTGCCTCACAGACAGATTACATGTTATGACTACACATATATGCCTGATGGTTGAGAGTTTGTTTTAAAACAGTTTTAAGAAACATCCTTAATCATGTACACTCTGAAATCATATGCATCCATCCATCCATCCATTATCTTTTGTTTAATCCTGATCAGGCTCATGGTGAGTCCCCTACCCCTTCACCGGGCACAGGGCATTGGAGATCATCCTAGCTAAGCCCAGGACAGGACACCAATCCATCATTAGACACAGACATACACACACACAATGACAATTTAGAGTACCCAATTCACCTGTCCTCCATGTTTGTGGACTGTAGAAGGAAACCCACACAGACACGCGAAGGCCCCTGCAGCTGATCCTGAATTCAGCTGCTCGGCTGGTCTTCAATCAGCCCAAGTTCTCTCATGTCACACCACTGCTGCGGTCACTTCCATGGCTTCCTATAGATCCTCGCATCAGATTCAAAACCTCCTTACCTAATGCCAGTGGTCAAGTTTCGAGCCACACCTCAAGCCCTTCAAGCTTCTAGTACGGCTCAATTTGACCCGCTATCCTTCAAAACCTTTGGAAGACTAGCATCAAGCTATTTTCTGAGTACTAGAACTGACTTCCCATTGGCTGTTCGAACAGCAGAGTCCCTTGCAGTCTTCAAACGCAGACTGAAGACACATCTCTTTGTCAAGCACTTAAGCAAGCACTAGTTTAAAAGACTTATTGTAATGTATTGTAATTCTCCTTCTCTCTAGGTATTAGTGATGGTTTTGTTCTAACAGTGTCTGAACTGAAGAGTAGTTTGGACTCTAACCTCTCTGTACTAGCAGAGATGATCCTCTTAATGGAAACAAAACACTTTTGTACATCGCTCTGGATAAGATTGTCTGCCAAATGCTATAAATAAATTAATTACTCATTACAAGCAGGTATTTATTATGGCACAAAAAATTACTAAACTCAAGCAGTTCTTTACAGATACACGGCTCTGTCTTCTTAAAATAACTACAGATTCATCAAATCTCCCTATCCTAGATAACATATGTACTTCTACAACCTAACTCAACTAGCCCCAAACTAAAAAACACACAAATGACACAAACTAACCAGCATATCTACTGATCAAAAATAAAATATAAGTGTTTGAATACACCTCCTAGTGCTACTTGGACACATCTTCAGTGAAGAAACCCGGGGTCTTAGGGTGTTTCGGGTCTTTGATCTTCATACACCCTCCCCCGGGCGACCCAGCCGGGGATGATCAGGCCCCGACTTGTGTCCAAGTGGCATACTGCTCCACGGATCCCCCCTACGGATCCACAGCCACCGCGAGGCCCTTTCTGCCGCCTCAAGGATGTCTCTGATGGCTCTCTTTAATTGCAGTCCTTTCATCCCAAGAAGTTTGAGGGTTCTATGAAGTGACTGGCCAGTGAAGCCTCGGCACCCAACTTCAACTGGCTCACAGCGGGCTTTCCAGCCGTTGTTCCGGCACATTATTCTGAGCTCTTCATATTTTCCTCTCTTACGCTCGTTGGCCTCCTCAATACGGTCTTCCCATGGGACAGTCAGTTCCAACATGACTACTTGTTTGGTGGATTCTGATGTTAATACCACATCTGGGCGGAGAGAGGTAGTGATAATATTTGTTGGGAACTTGAGCTGTCTTCCAAGGTCGACTTGCAGATTCCAATCCCGTGCGGTCGAGAGGAGCCCCCCTGCTGGATTAGACTGATAAGGTGCCTTCTGTCCTGCCCTAATAATGTGTTGTGAAAAAACAACCACAAGAAGCTGCTTCTTATTAGTCAGCATCTTATTCTAATTTTCCATTCCACCTTAAATGATGCAGCAGTTACATCAGTCTAACCCTAACAGAGGGGTGTCAAACTCCAGTCCTGAAGGGCTGTTGTCCAGCAGTTTGGTGATTTCTCTGCTCTAACACTACAATTGAACCAGCTCATTACCTGCTGAGTTGAATCTGGTGTGTTTGATCAGGAAGAGCAGAAAACTGCAGGACTCTTCATCATTAAAGGTGGAAAAGGAGAACTGAATTCTCTCTCTCTTTCTCTCTCTCTCTCATGCATGTTATCATCTTACTCCAGGGCCCTGAATGTAACGGCTGCATCATTTAAGATGGAACAAAAACGTGAATAAATGCTTATAAATGAAAATGATACACACATTAATAAGAAGTTTACAATAACTTTGTGAACAACCACACACACACTTCTCATTTGTGTGAGTGTGTAACACAGTTTTAAGCAAAAGGATCCACCTCTAATTAAACTTTACACTTTATTGATTTTTTAAGTGAAGGTTATGCCAACGTCTGCAGAAAACAATTATCGTTACTTTTATTTTAATTTAATTTTTTTTTACATTTTTACAAATTTAACAATCTGGAAATTAATTTTATGTAAAACCTGGCCTGTGCTAAAGTTTTGGATTTTAATACTGGATGATTTATTTTTCCAATGTGTTATATTTAGAAAACAAATATACTGTAGAGGAGGGGGTGGGGGACTAACCGCGACCCTGATAAGGAATAAGCGGGTGGGGGAATGAATGAATGAAATGAATGAATGAATATACTGTAGAGGGAAATTTGTACATAACTTATTTCGATGTACAAAAACAACAAAATACATAATTTGCACAGGGGTGTTCAACCTTATACATAAGACTGCATATATGATTTTGGTGTGGAATTGACATCACTTAGTGTCCTCAAATGTTTAAACACTTAATTTATAAAAAACAAATTTGTCAGAAATTGACAAGTGTAGATTCACTATATAAAAAAATGTTATTTAGGATAATAAAGAAAATGGCAATGTTAGCATTTGTTGACATTACGATCCCTGGTTCCTATCATCATGTAATAGCAATAGTCAGGGGCGTAGCAGCAAATTCTGGGCCCTGTACACTCTCAATGTCAGTGGGCCCCTATAAACGGCAGTAAACGAGGCACGTGAGCAAAAAAAGGGGGGGGTATTTATTTAAATAAAAAAGCATAAATAAGGTTTTAAGCTACAAACAGATCAGATTATGTTGATGTAGACTATTTACATGTTGATATATGCGGCAGAAATATTGCTGGTGGATCATTTATTAAGTCTCAGCACAGAGTTTCACTTTTAGCTCTGCTGTGTTAGTAGACAATAGGCTTTAGCACACGCACTGAACCAAAAGACTAACTTACTTTAAACTTAAGTTAAACAACTCACATTTAGCAATTCTACCTGTCAGCAGGCAGCTAGCGCGCCTGTGTCTGTCTGTGTGTGTGTGTCTCTCTCTCTCTCTCTCTCTCAAACTGGTTAAAGTTAATAACTAACGTTAGCGGCTCATAATTGTTTTATACTTACCGCCGCAAGCAGCCTCGTTGGCAACTAACTAAATTAACGACTTCACGTGAGCCTCCAAAAATCAACAGCAGCTGTCTGGAGTGGACTCCCCTCATTCTACCTTCTTTCTTTTTCCTCCCTTTCTTTCTTCTTTTGAAATCCTGATTTCTGCTTTTTAGCAGCATGATGTGTCGCACCCAGGTCATTCAATTTATCTAGGCTCACTGACGTTACACTTGTTAGTCGCTGTTGGGCGGACTAAACCATTTTGGGCCTCCAAGAGGGGGCCCCCAGAATGTCCAATATGTTGAGAGGACTGTGACTAAAGTTCATTCCCTCAGTTGATATTATCAATATATTTGAAATATGAATTAATAAATAATTAATTTGAGGGCCCAATTCATTCAAAATGAAAACAACCAAAAAAAAAATTTTTATTCAGGATTTTTATGGGCCCCTCTCCCTTCTCGGGCCCTAGATAGTCAGGTCCACTTTTCCCCCCACTTCCACGCCCCTGGTAATAGTAATGCAACCTGAGTCTTTAAGGTTCTGAACAGACTGTACTGAGTGACATTATCTTGGCTAAATTCCCTAAATGACTTTTTATAAGTACACACATTATTTAGCAAATAAAATTATTTTTCCATGTATGAATTCATGCATTTAACTGTTATTTAGATGTATGTCTCATCCTGATTTGATGATAATTCTGTGCTACTGGTTAATGGTAGTTATACTGCCCATAAACCTAAAAATAGAACCGTTCTATTCATCAGACATTAGACTCAGTAACTATGAATGTTAGTTTTATTAGAATATCGACTCTGCCTTCTAATAAAACTTAGTGATAGTGATTAGTTTGATAAGAAGGTGAGATGGTTAAATGCTGAATTCAGCTGTGTACACTCTCCTATAGGACGAATACTAACATGCTTTCACCTAGAAGGAAGTTGTGGCAGTTATTGTATTTGAGCACTGTAAATCTTATCAGTTCTGTTTTAAGGTCAAATTAATGTTTAAAGGTTTAGAGGAAGTGGGAATAACACAAAGGGTGTTTCAATTCCTCATGTGTAGTTTCACTTTATACAGCTTGAAATTTCACCTTGAATAGTGCCTCAGTAACTACTGTAACAGGCACAAGACACTGTGCAAAACTCACGGGTGGAGAACACGAGTAAAATTTTGAGTTCTGTACACTATAAAAATTGTGTCGACCCATGTAGCATCCTTTTGTTGTTACTTAAATAAAGAATTTGAAAAGGAACACATACACAATCTTACTTTGAAAATCTTAAACACTCAAGTTTGATTAAACTAAAATGTGGAGGTAATTGAATGCCAGAGTTGCACATTCTGTTATTGTGAAACATTGTCTGTCTGTCATGGTATGGGTTTGTGTCAGTGCCCGTGGCAAAGGTCTTTTACACTTGTGAAAAGTATTTTGAAATTTTAGAACAACATATGCTGTCTTCATGATGACATCTGTTCAAGGGACATCCATGCATTTTTCAGCAAGACAATACAAAACCACCTGCTGCACACGTTATAAAACCATGGCTGCAGAAAAAAATGGAGTACAGGTACAGGACTGGCTAGTCTGAAGTCCTGACCTGTCCTCAATAGAGAATGAGCTGAGAATTTTGAAATTTAAAATATGATAGCAACCCTGTACTGCTGCACAATTTAAAATGTATTGGCAGGAAAAATGGGACAAAACATTTTTGCTTGTTATTCTTGATACCAAAATGTCTTAAGTGTCTTGAGAAGGAATGCAAAGATTGCAAAGTGGTAAATGCTTCAACAACCTAACTTTTTATGTGCTCCAAACCTGAAATGCAGGAATGGATGCATATTAACAAATGAAATGGTGTTGACTAGATAAAACATGAAATATCTTGGGTTTATGCCATCTGCAATTTGAAAAAAAAAAAAGTAATAAAATAAGTGAAAGTGAAAAAACATAAAAGACAACCTGATTTAAAATACATTATATTAAATGACACCTTTTATTTTCTATTTAAAGACTCTGTTTATTTGCATTTAATTTAGTTTTAAGATAACAAAAAAAAAACACTGAAGCAAAAGTTTGGCCATCATATGTGGTCAGTTCACAGTCACTTTTTGCAAGTATCAGCTTGTAAACATTTTTTGTAGCCAGATAAGAGCCTTTCAATTCTTGTTTGAAGATGGGTTGTATTCAGAGTTGACACACCAGGTGATACAAATCTCCTTCCTCTCACTATATATCCTTATGATCAAGGACAGACCTAAAAAGAAAGATCTCTATTGAATGCACCACATGGCCAATATCAGCAAGTGCAGATAAGCTGAGCTTTAACTGATCTAAATAATATTAGAATCTCAGAGAAGTATCTGATCAGTGTTATCACAGCAATAAGAACACTCAAGCAAACTTAGAAAAGGCCTTAAAGCAGTGTATTTCTATGAAAAGCTCATTCCGTGCCCAGTATAGGGTCAGAAAAACCATTGACCATATTCCCATGGACATTGAACAATGTTGTTTCATCCACTGAAGGAGAAGCACTGAGAAGCCCTTCACATTCCAGATTAATTCAGTGGGGACGATCTGTCAACTTAGACTTTGGTTAAAGAACTCTCAGTTTATGAGGTTAAATGTATTTTGAATGCACTTGTGCTTTTGGCTGTAACTCTGTTTAGATCTTCTAAAGATCTCCCTTGATCTCTCTCTCTCTTTTACAAGCAAACACACATAATTATCTCAACATTACATACATACACATTACACTTATATAGCGCCTTTCTAGACACCCAAGGACGCTTTACAATCAACACACTTCATACACACTCCGGTGAGAAGCGGCAGCCAGTCGCGCACAGCGTACTCTCAACCGGAAGCGACCATCCACCTGGAGGACTGCATCGAGCACTAGGGGATCACCCAGGACAGAGTGCCAACCATATCTGGGCATACATACATACATACATACATACATACAGAATGTATGTATACAGCATACATATGTATGAATACATTCATTCATACACACCAGGGTAATTTTTTTAGAGTATCCAATCCACCTGATATCCATGTTTTTGGACTGTGGGAGGAAACCGGAGTCCCCGGAGGAAACCCACGCAGACACAGGGAGAACATGGAAACTCCGCTCAGATGCGGACTCGAACCCAAGACCTCAGCGCTGAGAGGTGAACGTGCTAACCACTAAGCCACTGTGCCACTGTAAAACATTGGTCTTCATAAACATAAACACAATAGAGCCTTGATTTTCAAACTCAGCCGTCACATCCGAGAACACGTAACATATTCCCACCCCTTACTGAAGGAAATCGTATAACACACTCAACAGACTGTAATGTCATATAATATTTCATATGTTAATATGCCAATATTTCAATTCTTTTTTGTTTTACTGTTGATCAGTATGACTTGTAGCTCATGAAAATAAGAAATCCAAAGTCTTAAATTATTAGGAGTATTTCATTTCAGTTTTGAATAAATTACTATTAAAACAGTATCAACATTATAATAGATGTTTGAAATATGTTTACAGGTGATAAATATTAAATGACAGTTTACCTTTTTCAGTTAAATTATGAACTGCCATAGAACATGATTTAATAAAACTTAAAGAACCCAAAATCTTGCCACAACCCATTCCCTATTTAATGTATGATATATACATTACAGGAGGATGTGAATTTATATACAATTACAGTTGCTACTTTGATTCTGCAAAGTGGACGAGTGCACACAGCCTCACTGCCACCATCCAGCAACTAACCAGCATCTGTGCTACTAATATTAGACTACTTTTCACTTTTCAACTGTTTTTTTCAGTTGTCATCTACACAGCGTGTGGGATTATATTTTTCCTCATAACAAAGAGGAATGGCACTAATAGCCCCTTCTGGCTAGTAATGTCAAGTAAACTAGAACAAAAACCAAGTGACATTATTAACATGGAGACATTGCACTGCCATTTAAACGGCGCCCTATTTAGTTTCTGTTTTCTGTTGGAGAATCAGGAAATCCACTTTCAGCTACTCTTTCTCTCACATACACACATCCACCAGCTAGAGCCATTTAGACTTACGCATTAAATATATTGAGTGTTGATTATGTTATGTGTCGTAGATTGTAAATATTTCCTTAATTTTTCATATATTTAATTTCACCAAGTTCATTGAAGTACTGGTCAATATAGAAAGGAATCACACTTATTAAAGCCTCCAGAAATCAAATAATAAATATTACTTTCATTAACAAATTTAGCTGCAATTTATGACTTGGTCATATATGAAACAGATATATTGATGTGACTGATTTATTATTATGAAGCATGGTATTAATGTTTTTCAGCAAAATGTATGATCAAACACAGTTTCCCAGTCCAACTGGCTAAATAAAAAGCAGGTGTGATTATTTCATTTGTATTTGCTGGTACGAGTCAGTATACTGTATATAGTATCTTTTTTGAAAAGGTTGCTGGACCAGACCAGAAATTGAATTTGGCAAGATCAACGTCCGAGACCAAGACAAGCGAGAATGCAATTACTCGAGTCCAAAACATTAGAAAAAGCATCTTGAGACTGGACTCTAGTACTGCAACCTTAGTAGTGAGAGGTGAAAGATTTAAGTCTGTCATGATCAATAGTGTCTTTGCAACTAGGAAGGTAATAAATTGTAGAGGAATGGATGTGTGTATATGTCCATTAACTTATTACAGTAACTGTAGAAGTACAGTGGAACCTTGGTTATCGTTTGCCCTGATTATGGGACAGTTCGGTTAATGTTGACTTTTTGGGGGGAAATTTTGACCCAGTTATTGTTCATCCAGCTTTTTTTTGTAACAATGCCCACGTGACTTGATAATATAAAGTATCCACCCATGCGTTCATCACTCACCCACACATTCAATGTTCATTCTGGCTTTGTTTTTTGTTGGTAACGCTCAAAACAAACACATCCAACTAAAGGGACGGAACGCAGCGCTACTGCCTGGAAACAAGTGCGAAATAGTGGCCAAGAACGGGTGTACGAAACAAAGTCTGCCATCCGGACCACACCGGCACGCTCTAAAATGGAGCGTAAACCCGTAAGAGTGATGTTAAATATTCATTTATTTATTTCTTTAGTCTTTTGTATTTATTTTTCATTGTGTTCTGTATGTAAAACTATAGTTACTCTGTATACAATGTATTTGTCAATATTTTGGAGTGTCTAATGCATTAATTGGATTTACAATTGGAAATATTGCTTCTGTATCTACTCAGTCCAAGTAACTATATTCCACAAGTGCAAACCTTATCAGAAAATGAAAACCTTACATGTTGTATCATGAAAGCATTTATTTTTAAAAAAAATCTGTCTTGTAATGACCAAACACAGTCACAATGATATTTTTTACCCAAAAGTCAAATGAGAGGGAAAGTTCTCAAAATGCACATAATGGTAAAGACGTGAGGACAAGGTCTGACAAATTCATGTGGAAAATTTGCTTTGCACCCACAAATATCCCAACGTCAGACATCAGATTTTAATTGTATAACAAATCTGTAACTATTATATATTAATTGTCACTATTCATCTATGAGCAACTCTAAGTTCTGGTTGCCTGTGTAAACATGTAAATGAAGAGCTACTCTTTAAGCTGACTTCACTCTAGGTTTAAGTGCATCTTTATGCCACAATTTCTTTTCCTTGAAATGAAAATAAATACACAAATAAATAAATCAATGACACCCAAACAAGACAGAGGAGATGCTAACCAGAGGGAGACTTTGTGTTTAAGTTACTGCTACTGCCACAGCTCAACTGACCTTGCCAAACTAACTCCAGTTCATTCCAAGCAGACCTCCCAACGACACTTGCTCCTTCAACACACTTGCCAAGCTACAGAAACAGAAGTTACATAACCCTAATTCCCATTCCATCCATAACCTACTTACACATAATACCATTTCAAGCTCCTGCATTGAGTTTCTGTCCTCATTAGCCCCCTTTTACATATTCATTTAAACCCTTTAGCTATCTTTTGTTCCATATGCTGTCATTCTCCTTCCATGGTGTCAGAATCCTTCCTGTCCTTCATTCTGTCTGCATGTAAAGGCTGAGTTAAGAGCTGATGACTTGTCCAGACCAGGTCTCATGCTTTGTTCCTGGCGTAAGGTTGGTGATGATCACCTCTACAGCCTGGACCTTCAGGTTCTTTGGTGGAACAGGACACACTTTGTAGGTCACCTCGTCCCCTTCCACTGGCACATATTCACCCTCAATGCTGAAAAGCAGAAGAGTGCAGATTATCATCATTTGCAGTTCAATAATTAAATCCTTTATTACATGGGGAATACTCAAGTGAAGCTTATCTGAAATGAGAGTGGTTAAACTGCTTAATTTATTCAATTATTCTGATTTGTTCTATTGTTAATAGGAAGTCTGTTATCTGGAAGATTATGGTTGTGATCTTGTTGCAGTAGATTTTCATAGGCATGATGTGGGTCATAATAACACAGGACCTTGAGTGTTTCATTCTTTTTACAGGACAGTATAAAAGAAAAAGTTAATTAGCCTAAACACTGTAATTCTAATATTTTATGTTTGACATATGTACATTTTTGTGGGTTTTTTTTCCTAAATCATTTCTGCATAGCAGCTGACCTTTTCACTGAATAATGAATGAATCAATAGAAATAATACAAAACTGATTAGAATAAATTATTACAATAGTTTACAATAAGAGGTAAGAATGTTTTCACTTTCTCCAGTAAAACTCCATTTTGGAGATACATTCTGTAACTTGATTATTATTATTATTATTATTATTATTATTATAAAAAAGTAGTTCTTTATCACTAATGTGAAAAAAGAAAAGAAAAAAAACACTGCAATCAGATAACACAGGTAGGACATTTTTCAAATAATCTGGCTGTGTGGTCAAAATTATTAGCACATCACCAAAATATTTCATAATTATTAATAATGTAATCATGTTCATAATTCACAAAGATAAATTGTCATATTTTACAAAAAACTACTTTTTTTTGTTTTAATGTTGACATTGTCTGAAAACTCAAGGTGAAATATTTTAATAATTTTACACTCTGGGTTTCTGATTTATGAGCTATAAGCCAAACTGATCAACAGTGAAACAACAAAGACCTGAATTATCATTTTACATGTAATGAATATAAAATAACAGATTACCTTTTTAACTTAAATTATAAACGATTAACTTTTTATGATGTCATTTTTTAGTTGTACTATTATCTGTTGTACACCCGTTGTATCAGGATACCATGTTTAATTATAATTATTCTTATCTGTAGTAAAAATCACACTTACTCTGAGATGTGAACAAATATGTCCTCTCCTCCATGAGAAGGGCGGATGAAGCCATGTCCCTGGGATCTGGAGAAGTTCTTGCAGACACCCTTGAAAACTGGCCCAGACCTGGCCCTCACTGTGCTGATGGGACAGAGGAAATACAGGAGAAACTAATGTATTTGAAAGTATGTATGGCATCATATGACTTTACATATTGTATGGATGTGTATGACTGTACAACTTGTGTGTTTTTTCTCAAAGAAAAATGTGTGCAATCAATATGAAGCCAAGTACTGTCGCCTTGCATAAAGATTGATCCCCTGATCCAGCAGGCCATGCCTGAAGTGCCCATGCAAGGCACCTGACCCCCAAATGCTGCCAGGGCTCCAAGGATGATTAGGCTACCCACTGTTCTGAGCACAGGTGTACTCACTGCCCCCTAGTGTGTGTGTGTGTGTGTGTTCACAGCATGAATGGGATAAAGTTGGAGGTCAATTTCCTGTGTGTAGCACTGTGGTGAAACTGAATATACAGTATTTTATTACTATCATATAGCAAGATTAATGAGCTGAGCCTAGTGATCATGGAAAATCAAGTATTTCATACACAAGTATAATACAACATTTCCTAGATCACAACACACTGTAGGTTTCTCTGCACTTACGCTGAATATGTGCGGTTGCGCTTGGTGGGTAGTGGACTTAGCGGCTCTCCACGTTGTGGAGGTTTTCTCTCCCAAACTCGACT
>BRDA01013850.1:45555-59418 GCA_036984385.1 Crenuchus spilurus | reverse complement strand
TATATATATATATATATATATATATATATATATATATATATATTACAGTGCTGCCTGAAAGTTAGTGAACCCTTTAGAATGTTCTATATTTCTGCATAAATATGACTTAAAACATCATTAGAAACATCATCATCAGTCCTAAAAGTAGATAAAGAGAACCCAGTTAAACAAATGAGACAAAAATATTATACTTGTTCATTTATTTATTGAGGAAAATGATCCAATGAAAATAATAGTAATCATCTTTTCCTGTCAATCAGTTGTAAAGCACATTGAAATAAAACGGCTTGACAAGGTTTTGTTTACATATGGCATCACCGTATATGGTCCCATGTACTTGATTGTCCTCCAGAAACACTTCATTGTGTTGTGAATGATTTTGCTGCATGTTTGTGAACTTGTATTTGTTTTGTGAATCTGCAGCACATTTGTTAAATGTAGTGCTCATGTTGTCATTTTGATGGAAGTATTTACTGTACAGCAGAGGCGATTGCTCAATGACTGCAAGGGAAGCTCAGCTTCCCCTAAAATGTCAAAAAAAATAAGTGATCAATAATATACTGTTGTGTGTACCTGTCATTGACTAAATATGCGCTACAACGCGCTCAACTTTTGTTCAGAATCAGCTTCTTATCACTGGTAACGACGCAGCTTTCCTCTCACTCATTCCTGCAGCTTCACAGTGCTTTACACAGGGTGGACGCTCAGCGTCCACAGAGTTCAATGGCGAAGCAAAGCGTGAAGCGAAACGAGACGAGTCATTGGATGAATCTTGGGCTTTGTCCCGCCCATCGGACGCCCAGCATCTCTGGGGGTCTATGGGGCAGTGGGCTGGCCTCGGCTTCTGCATGATGATTGGATGATCTGTCTGAGGCTGAATCCCTTTTTGATTGACAGCTAAATGGGCGAATCAGCGATCTTTTGGTGTAAACATCCATGGGAGCATTTTTTAAATTTTCATTCTGTTCTGAGTTGAACCGGAGACTTTACTAATCTTCTTAGCGGCATTTTCTTTGTTAAAAACAACAAATCGAGCTTCTATTTCTGGTGTTTTTTGTAGCTGCTTGTGTTTGGAGACTGACTTCTATCACTCCTTCTGACTTCTATCGCAGTTTCTGTCCAGCAGTAGCACTCACAGGCGGACACACTTCACACTAGCCTCGTGCCAGTCCCAGCTAGCGAGTTAGCAGGTGTAAAGAGCTTCTCCTGTTTAAAGCAGCTCAAGTCTTACACCCGCAACACCATGAGCCAAGGCCAATTAAGCAGCCTAGCTCTGCTGGCCATTGAGAGGACACTAGTCAAGTCCCTGGAAAAAGACGCCTTGTTGGTACGACAGGATCACAGATCATTTTCTTGAAAAGGAATGGAGGGTAGAATTTACCTATAAATAAACCGACACATTTTATGATGTAGGCCGAAATTGAGCTTCCCCTCCTTGAAAGACCAGCATCCGCCACTGCTGTACAGGTAGTCCCCGGGATACGACACATCTCCCATTTACTGTATAAAGGTTTGTTTCGTGTTTGGTGTGCGCTGCGGTGTGCGCGGGGCGGAAGAATACACGGTTATGCGGCTGTTTCCTTTCATTATTAAACATATTTTATATGTGTTTTTTGATAATTACTGTGTTAGGATAGGATAAGTGCTTAAAGTATGTTATTTTTGTACAGTATTTAAGTATGTTCTGACTTACACGAAAATTCGGTTTACGACGCGACCGTAAGAACGGATCAACGTCGTAACTCGGGGACTACCTGTATTTGCAGTGTGTTGTGTCTTCACGGCCACCATAGTTTCCCACTACATTACACTTCATGATAGTATAGAGTCTAAAGATGAGAAATGTTAAGAATAAAGAAAAATAAGAGAAGGTAATAGGATAATATTACCATGCTACCATTGCCTGGAGGTAGCATATGGAGCAAATTATGTAAATTCTCAAATGATCTAAAACATACTTTAAAACATGGTGGATGTGTGGAAATGGCAGTGGCAACTTTTAGCCTTCTCAACTTCAGTATGATGAGGTGTAGTGTAGTGTAGTGTAGGTGAACACACTGGGGTTTGATTCTCCATCCAGACAAGCTGGTCACAGGCCTTTAAAGTATGTTTTAATGTAAGACATGTCTGATTAAGCAAATCAAAGTTGATTAAACAAGTGAACCTCAGTAAGAATGACTTGGAAAAACAGCTGCTGATGTTGAAGATATTTTATGTTGTCTTGACTTTTTTTTTTACAGTGTAACATTATTTTCGTTTTCAGCTGGTTTTTTTATGAATACATGAGTACATGTGTTTTATTTATCATAGTAAAAATGTTTAATTAGCACAAATAGTTTATAAAGAGACATAGATTTCATTTTAGTGTTGGGAGGCACATCCAGTTTTGTAGGAATGTGCTGCCATATGAACACTTTGAATTACTATCATTACTCCTGGCATCATGACACTGCTGTAATTAGGTTCTTTATTAACTTCAAGAAATGGAAGCAGAAACATAAATTCTGCAATAAAAATTTCGATCATCAGTGCTTATTAGCGTTTACTAAAGCCAGAACTATTTCATTCATTCATTCGGCTTCCTGACCAATCATGAGCTACCACTCAACTTTAAAAGAAACAATTTGTATCCAGCTTTATCAATCACAGGAACTGACATATCCCCAGGAGTAGGAGGAAGAAACCTTGAGGGAATCCGAGGCTCAATAAGGGGAACCCATCCTCCTCTGACTGATCTGGATTCAATGATATTAACAGATAGAAATTCATTAAGTATTAATGTCTTTGGCATAGGCCCTGTCCCTAGCCCAGATTTTGCAGAACTCAGACTCTAACAGATACTGCCAGATAGACGGACAGCACGGGCAGAGCCACCCCTCCAACTGGGCAACAGGACCAAGTGGTGGTGGGGAGGAAGGAGGATGACGTTGTGTCAGCACCTGAAATCAATTTGCTTCCTTTTAAGGTTGAGTAGAAACATGATTGGCCAGGAAGCCCAATGAATGAGTGATATTGTACTGGCTTATGTTAGAATGCTGAAGTATTACGTTTTTATTGCAGAACTTTTGGTTCCACTTCTTGTGGGAAATACTTCTAAATGTACCTAAATAAATGTGAAATTAAAAACACTGTACATTGTATGCATGTATGTTCAGTTACTGTTTAATGTCTGAGAAAGTCAGTGGACTTAGTTTTGAAATTTAAATAAAAAATTAAACCACTGTATATGTTTATGTAAAAATAATATGATGTCCTTTGTTTCCTCTGCACCTCTAGGATGAATTTGAAGCATGTTTGTTTTATTTAGTTTAGTTTAGTTTAGTGTATGTGTGTGTGTGTGTGTGTGTGTGTGTGTGTGTGTGTCTGTGTGTGTGTGTGTGTTTAATGATAAGAGGTGAAGGCCATTATGGAAAAGGTTTGTCTCTTATTCTGTTCATTCTTCTCGTCTCTTATCAGCATTCACGGCATGCAAGAATTCTTGAGCACAAATCCTTCAAGTGGTATCTGGTCAATGTCTATCCAGACTTCAAGTGTCTATGTGTGTGTGTTTGTGTGTTGGCATGTGATTGTTCAGCTTATTATTTTCCATGTACAACAATTGATGACACCTCCTTAGGCATTTCTTGCTGCTTTTGTGTTGTTTCAGCTAAGATTGCACAGCACCTCCCCTGACATTGGCCTTGGAGGTGAGACATACTGATCAATGTGCTAGATAGAGAAGCATTCTCATTGAAGGTGAAGTTAATCCTTTCAAAGACAAATTAGTACTGTATTCACAGGAGACAAGGACAGAGAAGAAATGGCTGGACCCTGAAGAAAAGGCTGAACATTGCAGACATCTTCTAAATGTAAGCAATGATCTTTATTGTGAGCCTAACCTGTATATTCAGGCAAACTGAATAATTGTGAAAAGAATATGCTGCACCTGCTGCATCTTTATTGCATAAATTAATCTACCTGCCTATACAACTTCCCTGCTCTTCCATTATTTAAAAGGTGTTTTATCTCTCCACTGGAGCTGCGTTTTCAGCTGGGCCTGATGAATGGATCTGCCATTGTTATTCATTATCATGTCACTGTACGTTTTGTCTGAGGTAGCAGCAGTATCTGAGAGATATTCACAGTTTATGATAACATAATTACGTTCTATTTCATATATTTTAATTTCTATCAACAAAAGCATA
Source organism: Crenuchus spilurus (assembly GCA_036984385.1). Lineage (NCBI taxonomy): Eukaryota > Metazoa > Chordata > Actinopteri > Characiformes > Crenuchidae > Crenuchus > Crenuchus spilurus. The sequence continues at coordinate 55,234 of BRDA01013850.1, read as the reverse complement.
TTAAATGTGCCATTTATTTTGGATTTTTGGAACATTTTTTGGAGCTAAATCTTAACTTGGATGAGAAATGAAAGCGGAAGCAAAACTTCTGCAATAAAACACTTAATACTTTGTTGCACTTCAGTGCTTACCTAAGCCAGTACTACATCACTTATTCATTCAGCTTCCTGTCCAATCACAAGTTACTACTCAACTTTAAAAGGAAGTATTTTGTTTCTGCTCTATCGATTGCAGGAAATTCTTCCTCCCCACCACGACCAAGTTGGTCCCAGTCCTGTTGCCTAGGGGGGTGGCTCTGCCCATGCTGTCCATCTATCTGGTAGTATCTGCTCTTGATCGAATGCTGCAGACCTGGACTGCAGACAAGGCCTATGCCAAAGATACCATAATCTCTCTGCTAATATCCTTTTCTTGAGTTTTTATTGCAGTTTTTCTATTCAGTGGGGCCCACAAATTTGACCAAAATAAATAATAGTAATATAATTTATAAATTATATCTATACATAATTTAGGACTGTTGTTAATCTGTTTCTCATACTTTGTTATCCCCCTTTCACCATGATCAGGAGCAACACAGACTGTCTGTTATTTGGGTGATGGATCATTCTCAGACATGAGGGTGCTGTGTTAGTGGGTGTTGCACTCATATGCAACACACACTAAAAGAGCGCAACACACACTAACACAGACACATGAAAAATTAAGCAAACAGCCTCACTGTCACTACTGGACTAAGAATAGTCCACCAACCAAACTTATTTAGCCAGCAGCATCCTATAAACAGCCTTCAGATGTGTCTAACAGAGTGGACAGTGAGTGGACACAGTGTTTAAAAACAGCAGCTCTCCTGTCTCTGATCCACTCAGCACACACTAACACACCACCACCACATCAGTGTCCCTACATTTTAATGGATAAATTAACAAAAATATAAACTGTTTCTAAACTTATAGTGTTATATCAGCATTACCACTGAGAATGCAGAATCCCAATATCACAGTAATACAGTTCTTTGTCACCTGGTTGGTGTGGGGATGTAACTGTGTTTAGGATTAACTAATCATATTCAGACTCATGTTAAATAGTAGTATTGATGATCTGCAAAGAGATGACAAAGTATCAAACTGATCTCATTGTCACATAGTGTCAGAATAGTATAAAAACTCCCAACTCGTTATAACCATGCAACATAGTGAAGATGGTCCTCAACAACTGGAAAACATGTGACACAACTGACATTACCCAGAACTGGATGTCCTCCAAAACTGATGAAAAGAAAAGATAAAATCTGCAAAATGTGTTCTGCTCTGATGAGATCAAGGTTGGATATTTGGCCATAATTCCAAAAGCTATTGGCACAAAAACAATATTGCACATCAACAAAAGAGCACTAGACCTGCAGTGAAGCATGGTGGAGGCAGCATAACACCAGTTTCTGTTCAGCTGGAATTCTGAAGTTGGAGAGAAAGGTGGAGTGAATTATGTTCCAAATATCAGCCAATTTTGGCAAAAAAAACTGCTCAAAAGCTAAAGATGAAGAAGAATTTCACTTTTCAGCATGATAACGATCCAAAGCATACCTCTACATTGACATAAGTATGGCTTCACCAGAAAAAGATAAAAGATTTGGAGCCATTGTCCAGACCTGAATCTGTGTGTTAACCTGAAGAGGGATGTACATTTACATTTACAGCATTTGGCAGACACTCTTATCCAGAGCGATGTACAACAGTGCTATGATTCCATTAAGAGAATTATCTCAAGCTAGTACAGACAGATACACAATTATCCACAATATAAGAGCTTTACAATGCATTACAATAAGAGATTTAAGCTAGTGCTGGCTTAAGTGCTCCACAAAAAGATGTTCTTCAGTGTGCGTTTGAAGACTTTGAGGGATGCTGCTGTTCAAACAGCCAGTGGGAGTTCATTCCACCACTTCAGTGCAAGGACAAGAGTCTTGATGCTACTTTTCCACGTGTCTTGAAGGATGGCAGGTCAAGCCGAGCAATACTGGACGCTCTAAGGGTTCAAGGTGCAACTCGAGATTTGACCATTGCCATTAGGTAGAGAGGGGCTGGTCCATTTCTTGCTTTGTAGGCAAGCATCAGGGTCTTGAATCTGATGTGAGCAGCTACAGAAGCCAGTGAAGTGAATGCAGCAGAGGAGTGACATGAGAGAACTTTAGTTGATTGAAGACCAGTCGAGCAGCTGCATTTTGGATCAACTGCAGGGGTCTGATGGCTCTTAGAGGAAGACCAGCAAGGAGTGAGTTGCAGTAGTCAAGTCTTGAGATGACAAGAGACTGGACAAGCACCTGGTCAGCATCCTGGGTCAAAAAGGGTCAGATCTGTTGAATTTTGAAGAGGAGGAACCTTCATGACCGCGTCACATTTGCGATGTGAGTAGAAAATAATAGCTGGTCATCAAGAATCACACCATGACTTCTTGCTTCTTGAGACGGTACGACGATGGAGTTCTCAAACAAAATAGGAAGTTCAAGATGCAGACCAGTCGTTACAGGACTGAATAGAAGCTCAGCCTTGCTAGGGTTGATGGGTAGTTAGCCATTTAGAGATGTCAGCCAAACATGTTGAAATGTGGCTGGATACCTGAGTGTCAGAAGTAGGGAAGGAAAGCGTCAGTTGAGTGTCATCAGCATAACAGTGGTATGAGAATCCATGAGAAGAAATTACTTCACCAAGAGAATGAGTGAAAAGTGAGAAAAGGACCCAGAACTGAGCCTTGTGGGACACCAGTGGAGAACCTGCATGGAGCGGATGTGGACCCACTCTATGTTACCTGGAAGGATCGACCCTCTAAATGTGATCTGAACCACTTCAACGCAGAGTCAGTGATCCTGAAGTTAGAAAGCATTGACAGGAGGATCTTGTGGTTGACCACAAGAGATGCCCTCACAGTCTGACACATTTGGAGAGTTTTTGCAAGGAAGACTGGCAAGCCAAGATCTGCCATGCTGATAAACTCATACCCAAAATGTCTAACAAGACAAGGTGCTTCAACAAAGTCCCGCACATTTTCTATTTGAATTTTCCTTTAATTTGTTTTTCAATTTAATTGTAGATTATAAGTCACCTTAGCCTCATTTTTAACATCACAAATACATGCCATTTTTACAGGGGTGTGTAGACTTTTCATTCCCACTGTATCATACCCTTTACAGTTCCCTGGGGGTCTTAATGAAATGTCAAATCTTTTGGTCAAAATACCTCATTGATTAGGCTCCACAGCACCTATTCTCACTTTTCTTAAACAACTTTATTCATGACTGGTTGGATTGCCTGTGCTTTGCTTGCCCCATTCCCCTCTATAGTAGGAAGATTTCAGGCAATGAGGATTAAGCACTGTAATCATCTCCTTCCTCCTCCGGGTAGGCGCCTGAATGCTGCACCTTAAAGGTGGAACAGAAAATTCATAGGTGCCTGAATGTAACCGGTGCACCATTTAAAGTGGAAAGAGAAATCCGTATGAGACTATATGTAACTGCTCCAGCATTTAGGTTGGAATGGAAAATTTTAGAAAATAACTGAAACAATGCAGATATCAGCAGAAACCCAACAGAAATAATTACATTTACTTAATCAGACAGAGTTAATCCCACCTTTATACCAAATTTTTACAGTCCTGTGTTGTACTGATACAGATTGGACTCAAAGGGGTTATCATGCATTTACAGAAGTTTTTTTTTTTTCTGAAACAAAATGATACATAGCTGTATGTAGCTGACTTCTCAAGGTCTAGGTAGAGCTACTCACTTTTATGTCTTTGTTGGGCGAGATTAATTTAAATGAGCTCCAATATTGTATAATAAGGAAAGCCCAATTCTAAATGACTTGTTGAATTTCATATGTTCTGACCTACCATCCATACACAACTGATTGAGTTGTCTTATTTCAGTTTTTGGGTTGGTAGGCATTTCAGACACCCAAACGTATTAGCAAAAACATTTGAAAATGAGTTTTTCCTAAATATGCCTCCTAGAATTTGACATTTATAAATTACCAAGAATTTTTAACCATTGACAGTTCACAAGGCAAACATCTCTCAGTAAAGCTTTATTTACTACAACTGTTTGGGTTTATTTAATTGCTTGTTAATAGTCTAGTTTAAATCCGGTACTGGAGAGTTGATCTTGCCCTGTGGTGTGAAAGACTTAAAGTTTGAAGCATGAAAAATTGGTTAGCATGGAAAATTACCAACCATACTGCTACCCAGGCTCCCCCCCCCCCTTTAACAGAGCAGCTGGAGTCAGTGTGAGAGCCTGTCCTTCCTCCACTCTCCGCACAGGCTGTGACTAAGCAAACATGCTTAAGCCCCTCTTTCTCTCGTCCATCCATTCTGTTTGAGTCCTCTTTTCTTCCCCATCTTTACAGTTCAGCAGAGAAGATTCATCTTTCACTTGTGGAATCTGACTAAGCTGATGCTCACATGGTCACAGTCCCACCCCCCACTTTCCCTGACAGCTACTAGGAAAAAATCAGCAGCCAGTACGCACAAATAAACCCATTATTTCCTTTCTCCCCATGCTTGCTTGTTCATTCAGTGCTGTTGGAGTTTTTTTCACTGACTAACTGCTTTATTAGACAAACCTACCTTGTAGGTGTACAGACTACATCTCAATTTTTTTATTCTCTAATCCTCCATGCATTTCAGACCACATGAACACTGTTGGATGGATTATTTGTTAGTGGGATAAGCTCAATCCAGCAGTGAGTGATGTTCAAGTTTGTACTTGAGCCACAACCATGTTGAAGGAACTGCTGTTCTGAGAATAGTCCACCAAACATGGATGGGGTAGAGGGGGCCTGATAAACCATGCAGAAACAGGTAGACTAGAGTCAGTAACTGTACATTTACAAACAGGCCAATATATGGTCATCAATGAATGCACATGCAAAGTTGTCTTTTTTTCTTGGGCGGCACGGTGGCTTAGTGTTTAGCACGTTCGCCTCTCAGCACTGAGGTCTTGGGTTCGAGTCCGCATCTGAGCGGAGTTTCCATGTTCTCCCCGTGTCCGCGTGGGTTTCCTCCGGGGTCTCCGGTTTCCTCCCACAGTCCAAAAAACATGGAGATCAGGTGAATTGGCTACTCTAAAAATTACCCTGGTGTGTATGAATGTGTATGTATGTGTGTATGTATGCCCAGATATGGTTGGCACTTTGTCCTGGGTGATCCCCCTAGTGCTCGATGCAGTCCTCCAGGTGGACGGTCGCTTCCGGTTGAGAGTACGCTGTGCGCGATTAGGCTGCCGCTTCTCACCGGTGTTTGTGGTTGAGTGTGTGTAAATGGAGTGTGTTGATTGTAAAGCGTCCTTGGGTATCTAGAAAGGCGCTATATAAGTGTAACGTTCCTTCCTTCCTTCCTCATTCTTTCCTCCCATTTCCCTTTGTTGGTGGTAGCAGACAGCTTTTCAAGCATGGGCAACTCCAATAGTTTATGGATACCTCTTTATCTTCCTTTCATTGAGTGTATACTGAATGTGCTTAGGGTACTTATTGTACTCTTCAAGGGTTTTGGCATCATGATGTAAAGCAAAGGGTGCAATGCTACACTCAGCTAAAAAATCACTATGCAATACTGGGTTCAGTGTTGCCTTTTCTGTAATGTTAGAATTTGGGTTAATAGAATGAACTAGTCTGGATTAAACTAAATGAGTTGTTGGTTACATTTGAAGAAGCTGGAGTGGGTTAAGATGAATGTAAGGTGTGTTGAACATGTTAATGTGGTCTAGGTTAGTTTCTTCATTGTTTATTTCTTTCTTTTGCTGTAACTTGGGTGGGTGAGTAACATAATTTCAATCCTCTGTATGTCCTGTACATATGCAGAATTGACAATAAAACTACTATCTATCTATCTATCTATCTATCTATCTATCTATCTATCTATCTATCTATCTATCTATCTACTATCTATCTATCTATCTATCTATCTATCTATCTATCTATCTATCTATCTATCTATCTATCTATGTAGTTGAATGAGGGTTAAATTGATTGAATGAGCTGATAAGGGTTATAAGCTAACTGACTCAGATGGTGGAATTTAAACGGTGTGGGTTACGCTGGCTGAATCCGATGGTATGGGTGAAATTAAGTGAATAAGCTGGTGTGGTTTAAGTTGAACTTTATGTGAACTGAGTTAATTAAATATGCTGGAATGGGTTATGGTTAAAGTGCCAGTGTATGGAGACTGAATATGCTGAATGTGTTAAATGTACTGATGGGGATTAAGTTGATCAAATGAACTGGTGTGGTGTATTGAATCAGCTGGTGTGAGTTAAATTGATTGAACTAGCTGGCATTGGTTAAAGTGCTTGAATGACAGTGTGGAATAGGCTGACTGAATCAGATGGTTTGGGATAAGTTGGTTTAATGAGCTAGAGTGAGTTAAGGGACTGAACATTCAGTTATGGGTTGATTGAGCTGGTGATGGTTAAAAAGAATAAGCTGGGGTGGATTAAGGTGATTGAACAAGGTGGTGAAGGCTAACTTGGCTGAAAGAGCTGATGTGGGTCTAAAATAATGCAATCACTATAACTGTTCCATTTTTTCACCACAGTGCATTGTGACAATGTACTCTTATGATATAATGTAATGCAGTTTTGAGAGTACCTACTGAAACATACTAAACAACCATCTTTTCCCTTTTGGGTATCATTTTTCCTATGCAACATATCCAAGGTAAGTGGTTTCTTAAGGATTATGTTACACCCTCTTTCTTCCTCCTGGCCTTTTGCCTGATAGAACAGGCCCATCTCAGTAACATTATCCCTAATCTTCTTTCCTTACATCTGATTCATCTGTCTAATGTCTGTCAGCAGGAGGCATGTGCTTCCTACTGTATTCAGTTACTTATCCACGTATCTTTATTCATCAACAAGGACAGAGGGCATGCTGCTTGCCTTCTCATATTAATTCTGGCCTGAAGATGTTATAATAGTCATGCAATACTTTTAAGCAATGCTTTCTGTGTTATAACTCCATTTTCAAGCCTTCAATAATTCTTTTTTTGCCCAGTAAAGCTACCATAGAGACATAAAAATATGTTTTTGTACAGTGTCAGGACATGAGATCACATATATAGTCCCATATAACACACTTACCAACCTTCATTGTCTATGTTATCAGCTCCATTGATCATATAGGGGCACTTTGTAGTTCTACGGTTACAGACTGTAGTCCGTTTCTCTGTATACTTTTTTATCCTCCTTTCACCTGTTCTTTAATGGTCAGGACCCTCACAGAGCAGGTGGAGCAGGTGGAGTTTTAAACACCTCAAGGTCACAGCTGGATGGAATCATCCAAAAATATCCAGGCAAGAGAGTACTGTGGAAAACATTCTTTGACCACTGATGAAGAACAAGGGGATGGCCAACACAAACTGTACAGCAACAGATGAGCTACTGTCATTTTAATATCTACAAGGTGGGTGTATCTAATAAAGTGGACAGTAAGTGGACAATGGTGGTTTTAACAAAGTGGCTGGTCAGTTTGGACAGAGAAACCATTTTATGCTTTCAGTTTAAAAATGAAAAGCAGTTTGTGACAAGTAAATGTGATGGTAAATTACCTTTGTAGTTCTCCAGTTTCCCTACATACTCAAGATATTTCTGTCCTGAAAAAATACACAAAAATAAACACAAACACACACACACACACCTCCTAAATCCTATAACCATGCTCTGCAACATCAGTCATAAAACATAAAAAGTAAAACCTCGTTCCTCATCACAGCACAGCAAGCATCACCCTGCTGTCACATCTGCACATAACCATATAGAGAGCAAAAACGTATCTGACACTTCATAAATCCAATTTCACATAGACGCAGTTAGAGCTCCCATGAGGAAACCACTGAGATTGGGCTGATAAGTGTCATAAGACTTCTCCTAAGTACCATCTCTTAAACTGGGCCATCATTTGTCAACAGGATCAGCTTTTTCCTCTTAAACTGGTCCAAGCCTCCAGACATCCCCAAAAGTGGCAACATTGACTTTCCAAGTTGTCCTCCATAATGTCAACATGGCAACTGCTAAATAAAGCCATTTTCTTCTCAAGGGCCTTCATGAATAGCAGTGAGGAAGCACATCTTTTTTCATGCTTCTCATTCTCCTGTGCAGGAACGTCCTCAGGTTAACCTCCTCCTGTAAGAAGACTCCCCGAGCAGCATGTTCAACCTCTGGCACGCAGCATGAGAGCTAATTAGAACTATGCTAATGTGTTCCCGCAGGCACAGCTACTGAAGAATAAAGCAACAATGTACTTTTATATCTCCTGTGATTCGACAGACGCTAAGAAGGGTAACTCTGAGGCACCACAGACCCCGTATGCTAATGCTACATACAGTGGAGACAGTTTCCTTTTTAATACTAATTTGAATGTGATTTTGAATGGTTGTATTCAGGCCATATGTGGTCTTCCATACTTTTAATGTCAGCATGGAGGTGAGACAGAATAGACATGTTACTTGGAAATTTATACTGGTACAATCCTAGACTTGTCAAAAGAGATTAAAGAAAAGCAAACACATTCTTGCATTGACTTGTCTTGTCTACATATGTGTATATAGAGTCTTGAAGGTTCTTTTTGAAAATGTTAGCTGGTGTTTTGTGGTACATGCCCTGTACACACAAGGATGAATAAATGACCAGGTCAGTCATTTATTGACTCAAGAGTTGTAATAATTAAGAATTTTCAAACACCAGAGCTAACACTTTTGCACCAAACAGATACCATGCAATACCTTGCATGATTAAATCAAACCTATTTTAGCATTTAGATTACATAATATAAAATTATCATAATACACCCAGTTAAAAGTCATTTTAAGTAAAACATCTATGTCACTGCATTCCCCACTTCATGCAGGGGTGAGTACCCTTGGAAAGCATGAGATTTGAGACTCAGGGACTAAGCAGCAGTAGCCAAGAGTAGCAAAAGCCTAGGAAAGGCTCAGCCTGAAGAAATTGCAGATTTTATTATAGGTGCTAAGAAAAAAAAGAAAAAAAAAGAGAAAGAAATAAACAGGCAAACACCAAACGCATAACACAATTTTAGGTAATTTTCAATGCATCTCTCATTTGATATTTTTCATAGAAACCATCATCAGTGACCCAAACTACACATCTGAGTGAAGCCTATCAATTTTTCTACTGTGTACAACTCAGTTGTACTGTTTTATGAGACCTCATTCTGAGTCAAAAATTGGAGATTAGAGATGGACAGTTTACTTCTGTGTGAATTGTTAAATAGGGGACGAAGAGGATCAGGTCAGGTCCATATTGAAAGTCTTCAGAACGTATTTGTACATCCATCATCTACCAGAAGATTTGTTCAAACAGTTGTTTTCTTTTTGGGCTACTTTTAAAACAGTGAAAAAAGTGAGACCTAAAGCCAGTTAGGATAGGGTCTAGTTATGTCCAAAGGTTTGTAGACACCTGCTCAATCAGTGTTTCTTTAGAACTTCTGTGGAAATTTGATTGAAATTGATGAAAATAAAGTTAAAATACAGGTGTAAGGACAAGAGAGAGAGAGAGAGAGAGAGAGAGAGAGAGAGAGAGAGAGAGAGAGAGAGAGAGAGAGAGAGAGAGAGAGAGCGAGAGAGAGAGAGAGAGAGAGAGAGGAAAAATGGAGCAAGAGAGGCAGAGATATAGAGAATG
>BRDA01013850.1:29547-45543 GCA_036984385.1 Crenuchus spilurus | reverse complement strand
GAGAGAGAGAGAGAGAGAGAGAGAGAGAGGAGAGAGAGAGAGAGGAAAAATGGAGCAAGAGAGACAGATATAGAGAATGAGAGGGAGAAAGAAACAGAGAAAAGAGAGAGAGAGAGAAACGGAGATAGAGAATGAAATAGAGGGAGTAAGAACGAGAGAGAGAGAGAGAGAGAGAGAGAGAGAGAGAGAGAGAGAGAGAGAGAGAGAGAGAGAGAGAGAGAGAGAGAGATAGAGAGAAAACTGTCCAGATCATTCCGCGGTAGGTGGTGCTAAACTCATTCACATTTGGTCGTTACCTCAGCAGGGGGACGGGATGATTTTAATCAAGCCGGACGACGCTTCACCGTCGCTCACAGTGAGTCGCCTCACAGCTCGAGGAGGTTTGGGAGGCGCAAAGGAGCGCGAGCCTCTCACAAAGAGTCTCACCTCACTGTCTGAGGGAAGATGTAGCGTAGCTTAAACAGCCAACAAGCAAACAAGAAAACAACATGAAGAGGCTGTCTCGGAGGCTGACTTTAGCTCTAGCAGCGCTGTTCTGGCTGGCGGCTCTGCTCTATTTCATTCTCCTCAACAGTCGGAAAATACCTGACCAAAGACGCGAGCGGCAGAAGGAGAAGGAGGTGAGTGTGGAGCGCGTGCGTGTGCGCGTGCGTGAGTCTGCACAGGTGTGAGGACTGCGATAGTTTGAAACGCAACGGTCGCCGCGTGTTAGGGACTCATCACTTTAAAGATGCGGTACATTCTGGAATGTGTTGGGTTTTTCTACAGAAAACACGGCGCTGTTCTGCGTGAACGTATCACGCCAGAGCCGTTATTGTTGTCTCACGCACTTCTATGTCTGTGAACAGATTTAATCAGTTTTAATACACTTCTGTGTAACTGATGTTCAAAAGTTGGAGAAGGGAGAGTATCCCTTAAAACCAATAAACACACATATAACCGGATGTTTACAGACTTTGACTCACCTTTGTTTGTTTGTCAACATTAGTTTAGCTGTTAAAGAGCCACACTTACACATACTGTCCATACTTATAGTGTGATCAGTAGTCTGACTGCTCCACTGTGAATTTTCTAATAGCCTACACTCTAAAAAGATGGTTCTTCAAGGGTTCTTTAGTAAAGAAAATGGTGCTATATAGACCCATGACTGAGTGAAGAACGCTTATTGTGGATAAAGGGTTCTTTCTATGATGAATGGGTTCTTCAGATTGATGAGGTGTTGTAGATGGTTCTATACAAAACCTTTTTGAAAATGGTTCTATTATAGCCTCCAAAAGGGTTCTACTCTACTTTTGATGTCAACAATAGAGGCATTTTCTATATAAAACCATCTACAACATTCTTCATCAATCCCTTTCATCATGTAAAATACCTTTTGGGTTCTATTCAGAACCATTTACATAAGAAACACTGAAGAACAATCTCTTTTAAGAGTGTAGTTAAATACCGTTGAGCACCTCTTGCTACCTCAGTCAATGACCCAACAACAGAGCATGTTAAAAACATGAGGCTGATACTAATACTGTGGAATATATAAGGAGAACTTACTGCATTGCGTGGTTCAATCACAAGAGACCTCTGATCTAAACAACACATATAAACAGATACTTAATATGTGAATATCATGTTTTGACCTCTCAATAGTAATAATGTTAACATAAAAAAGTCTTGTGATATAACCTTGTACACTCTAAAGAATATTCAAGCCATTAGTAAATAACACATAATAAAAAGAGTCCATTCACCATAAAAATTTTTGTTTTTTAAATTGTGAGTTCAGACAAATTGTACACTCTAAGAAATAATAAACATCACATGTCATATTCTTACTAGATTATTATTGCTCACCAGTAATTCTGCTGTAACCTGGTGGTTAGGGAGGTGGTCTTGTGACTGGAGGGTTGTCGGTTCAATCCACAGGAAGTACTCTTCAGCATGCCAGCTAAACCCCAACTGTAAGTCACTCTGGATAAGAGTGTCTGCTAAATGCCTCAAATGTAAATGGAGCTCCAATGATTCAAAGCAGGCTTGACATTCAGTCAGAAGAAGCCAGTGTCTATGTCCAAAATTATATTTATGTTTCCATTATGTTTATGGAACTTAATTTTAGATGTGTTCATCAAACAATACAATGGGATTAATATTAAGTGAAGACACTTTAAAAAGTTAAGTTAGTTCAACAATGAAAGGCTCACAGCTTTTACTCAACAACATTCTAGTTGGGATTATTTAAAAAGATGCATGCAAATTGTTACATCATTTTTTTAAAGTAGATCCAGTATATTATTTCTTAGTGTATGTTACTGTCCATTATGGTAGTAATCAATGAATCTTTAATGAGGGCTTATAAAGAGACTTCATATCAAGTAGGCTAATCATCACAGTCCTAATATCCTAAGGCTTCATCTTGTGCGTTGTCTGGAGGAATAAGATGAACACATCTCCACTGTTCAACTGAGCAAAGCGCTTTGAGTTAACTCTGTTTGGTTGCACCCTGCCCACCGCATGCCACTGCCTCTCCTACTCACTGTGCCTTTTCACCCACACTTTAGTCCTGTTCGGACATACTGACACTCAGTTATAAATACTAGAACAGTTGTTCCTTATACTCCTCTCCACACTGGAGTGATCTGACTCAAATTGAGCAGCTGGTGCATATAAAAGCATCTTCACCATTTGAAGGTATTTGCAATGCGATGTTGTAGTGTTGGGAACAAATATCAAGAGCAAAATAATATTCCCATTCCCTTCACATGTGAATTTATTACAAAACTATTACATAATAATAGTTATGAAGATGTGTGACCAAAATAAGGTTCTGTTTATGCGATCAAGCAAAAAGATGAAAATGAGACTAGTACAGCATCTGTTGCTACTTTACATCATTTTAGATTCCTTAAACCTCTTTTGCTGAATGCTGTATTTATATGAGGTAAGACCAGCAAGTGTCAATAGAGAACAATAATTGTGGCCTTGGAAGCTGTATCTGGCTTTGTTTGCAGTTTAATACATATTTAATACAAAAACACAAAACTAGACCAGGACTGTGCAGTATATCTTCTGTTAATCAATCTAATAGTAACTCATTTTTAAACTAATATCACAGTATGCAAATATGCTTGCCGAAACTGTTGTTTGTTATTGTGTACTGTTTTCAAATCAGAGGTTCAGTTGTTTCTGGGTGTTTTCATGAAACAAAGTAATCAGGTAATCCACCAAAAGTAACATTATTGATCCACCAATGCATTTTTAGTCTCAGTATGAAATCAATATGAAGTGTAATCACAATATAATTACAATACTACGGCTGTAAGAAAATATCAATGCAGTTGAGTACAATTATGTCTGGTGATAGTGTATCAGCTCTCAAAAACACAGTACTGGTATTTAATTATTAGGTGTAGTACATCAAAATGTATTGAATTATAACCTCTGTATCATATTGACAGGTTATTGCTAATACACCACCCTAGGCCATACTACTGTTGTGTCCATATGATGCCGTTCTGTGGTGTCAGTGTAGAATTGGCATCCTGAGCATCATGTTTAACAGTACAGCAGCAGTCAGATTATTTACAGCAATAACCCTGACATAGCCAAAACTGAAATGGTTGCTATTGGCAAGATGGTGTGTGAAATATAGGGTGGCCTTGACAAGTCATGGCTTTGATGAAGCATGTCATTATAGTGTCAGGGTATAAATGGCATAATGCTGAATTAGCCAAGATGTTCCATCACACAAAATGGTGATGTCATGGTCTTATTAGTGACTACATAGGCAGTGCCTCTGTCTGCTGAATAATACATTATCCTAATTTATAAGAAAATGTATAAGTGTTGTCTGATTCATGGCATATACTCTTCAGTAGGCATATATATTAGACAAACAAGTTGTGTTATTGTGCCATGACTGCATGTTCCTGGTGCTGGATGACATGAATTTGATTTACTCATCCTCCTGGGCAGCTATAGGATCTTCTGCACCAGCTCTGAACGATTATGTGCACTGCTGAGCTTTGAATCTAGAGTGATATATGGGCTCACACTCTTGCTGATGGAACTAGTTCAACCCCCTGAAGAGTGAGCTTCAGTATCCTGATTTCATAACTATAGATTTGAACTTTGTGATATGGGCAGAATATAAGATTATAACTTTATTGCAAAGCTTATACTGTGAAACTGCCAGCTTGTGCCTTAAACCAACAATCTGTGTTTCATTCAGTAATTATGGATAATATTTTATGATATGGATTTGATATTTTTAAAAATCTAAAATCACTTACCAGCAAAACCAGAATTCATTCATTCATTATCACACCCGCTTAATCCTTATCAGGGTCGCGGTTAGTCCCCCACCCCCTCACTGGGCGCAGGGCAGGGCATTACACTATTCAACTAAGCCCAGGACAGGGCGCCAGTCCATCACTGGGTGACACACACACACACACACACATACACACGGACAATTTGTAGAGTACCCAATTCACCTGACCTCCATGTTTTTGGACTGTGGGAGGAAACCGGAGTCCCCCGGAGGAAACCCACGCAGACACGGGGAGAACATGGAAACTCCGCTCAGATGGGGAATCGAACCCAAGACCCCAGCGCTGAGAGGCGAACGTGCTAACCACTAAGCCACCGTGCCGCCCCCAAAACCAGAATGTTTTCACTATAATCAGTGGAGCTGTGTAAACCAGCCACAAGCCTCAGGAAGTGATGAGAAAATACTGAGTTTCTGTTCACTGTGTGTCACTCTGATGTTCCAATTCAACATATTAAATAAGAATAATATTGAAATGTGTCATAGTTGGTTTGGAATAAACACAATAATGTTAAAACATTGGGGTATTTTAGTTACATTATATTCCTATTAAAGCTGGGTATCACCACTGATTTCTTGAATCAATTCAGTTCTGATTCACAAGGTCCCAGTTCGATTTGATTTCCTATTTGATTCTATATTGATTCACATAGAGGTATTTCAGTCACAGCATCAGGTTTAGTTTGAATATGAAATGAGATTTTCAGAAAACTGAAGTTGTAATTGTACAAGAAACACTCAACCTACCATCATTACTAATATTAGTGTTTACATGAAGAATTACCCCAAAACACACACACACACACACACACACACACACACACACACACACACAAAACTTTCCAGTCACTGTGGAATAAGAAATAAAACATGTTTACTATGAAGGCTTTTAGTCTGAGAGCTGAGACTTAATGATGGTTTAGTACGAGGACTGATGCCGCTCTTTTCACTGCCTGAGACCTGAGACCCACTTCTAATTGCTATGTCATTACAACACACTTTTTCTCCTCTAAATTTCTGCCAAAGTCTTTATATTTATGAATAAGATATAACTAAAATGTATACAAAGAGTGTTTTGATGTGAAATGCACCATTCAAATGCACCAGAATAGAAATATGAATAGAAATATGATGCCTGATGTGTGGAACTGCAATACGTGAGAGCTTTCTCTTGCCTCCTGATTAATAATGAATTTAGTCAGATTTTTGTATGTAAGCATGACTAGCTGTAGAAACATGAGTTGAGTTTTTTCAGTGAACTACTTCTCATTAAATGTCTGTTTACATCTCAGTTGTTGAATTATACAGAATTGCTGACATAGGCGGAATTCCTCTTTAATAAATTTAGGGTTCCAAAGCAAATGAGCTTAATAAATAATTGTTTGCTGTTAAATATTGTGAATAATGTGTATTAATTACAAATTAATTACATTACATTACTGATAATGTATTTTGTTACATGTCCATAAAATGTAAAACAAAGATATTCTAAATAGATGTACATTTACATTCATTTTACATTTCAATGTATGTTTGGCATTAAAACCTTAGTTGTAGTAGTCATTCACCAGCATGTGAAATTACATTCATTTCAGTGGAATACTTATTGTTGGGTATGTTTGTGTTGCAGACTTCCAAAGTAACTTGAATCACAAATGCAAATGAAAGACTTTTAGGATGACTGTGGCTTTAGGACAAGAAGATGTTCTGGAAAAAAAGAATCTGTTTACACCTCCAGTTGAAAGAGATGAACAACTATCTCCTCAGGCCAGCAAAAGCAGGATACTAGCCAAAGCTTAATTCAAATTTGCACTAAACAAGTGTGGAGAAAGCAGAGGCGGGCAGGAGGTGGCAGGGGGAGCATTTACAGTAGTAAAATAAAATAGTAGTAATGCAACTCTACATTGTGCTACATCTCTACATAGTACATTACTGATGTAGTAGACCTTTATATTCAGCTCTCAACATCACCATTAAAATTTCATCAAAGTCCACAATTTCAGTACTGAACATGCCAAGAGATCTCTCAAATGATGTGACTGTCCCACAGGTTTGCGGTGCTATGAGCGAATAGCTAGACTTAGTTCCCCGTCTTATTATCACATCTCATGATCATATATGTTCACCCCAGGTTTAAGAACTTCACCTCTAATTTTATCTGTGCCTTCTTCGCCATCTGTTCATATCCTAACACTTCTTTTTGCAATGTGATTCCACTTAATGGATGTGCAATTCAGTGACATACATTCTCACTGGCCATTATGACTTTAGACTTGATATGACAGATGATTGATTTAGACAGAAAATGATGAAATTTCCTTTACCCTTAATACCCCCGAAGCAGTTACACCATCTGAAGATACAGTAATTTCAATATCATTTTAAAAAGCTTATATAAAAGAGTAATCATATTGTTCATATTGGAAAATCTAATACTATATTTACTATTTCTTAATTTTATGTAACTTTTCAAAGCTGAGAGTGAGAATAAACTGTAGACGTGTTCTTGCGCATCAGTGCAGATCGCTAAGCTCAATCTCATGGTGTGCTCTGTATATACCATGCAGATTTGTCAACGCTTACTTTGAAACAAATAGGCTGCATCAAGGCAAAGTGGCAAGTAGACACTTACCGTAAGACAGCTCAAGTGTGGGTAACTGCTTGTGTGAATGTTATTATCTCTTTGAATGGGAATATAATGACATTCACCCTTTAGGAAGCCCTTTTGTTGAGAGGATGCAGCTTTAATTCAAAGTGCACAGAAGTAAAGAGTGTACAGATTAACTGTGTTTGGAGGCTTTTTTGTGTGATTTTCTCTTAAATATGTGTCCTACTTTTTTCTTTATTAAAAATATCAAAACAGCACTCTCTGATTTTTGTGTAGTGCTCTTTCTCAGAGGCTAATTCTGTCATAACTGTTATCACACACTAGTTTCATTTCACAAGCTACTGTTACTGCATGTGCGGTTTCTTGCTGCTGCTGGATTCCAGAAGCTGTGACTCGCCATAAAACTATAAAAAGGACATGGTCGGAGCGCAGACGACAGGACAGGGAATATCCAATTACCACTTCCTCTGTCTGTCCTCCTACCCTCATTAGCAGCCAGTGGGAGAGCACTGAGCCCCAAATGTGGCACAGCTCAGACTGCCCGATCAGTGGCTGTGCAGCAAGACCAGGCTAATGATTTCACCAGGGAATGCAGAGCGGGGCTGTTTTGGCCCCTCAGGGAAATACATGAGCACTATAGTCGCTAAGTTTCCTGCATGTTGTGCAAAAATGTTTCAGTCATTGGATCAGTTCACCAAGCTGCATATTTTTGTTGTCACTTTTTTAAAATTAAAATCTTACTGAGCTTGCGTGGATCAAATAGTACAGGTATATCAGACGTTTGCTATGAGATATAGGGCTTCAAATAAAAAGAAGATCTACAAGCAAGTTTACATCTCTTGCTGATAAGGCTGGATTCTCTAAATCTCATTAGAATATATGAAATAACAGATTGTTAACACAACAATGCATTACTTTTGTGAATACATTAAAATAGGTGATATAGGTGGTGGACTTTAAAACTTAATAAGCTCACTTTTTTGTTCCATTAAATAACGGGGCGGCTGAGTAATGATGACATATTGTAATGGAAACATCATATTTGATTCTCCGACTCCAGATGTTCCTCATAGGCCTGTAGCTGATTTTATGCATAGGGAGGCTGAACTGAAAGCCTGGCCATTGTCATGCTTAGCAGTCTATCTTAAGAAACAGACATTTGCAATTACCCACCTCTATTACTGGCTGTAAAGATGCTGTTGTGGCTCTTGTAAAGCAACGGGCCATGACATCCTCACCAGGCTGACAGCACCACGGAAGAGAGCGTGTTCTAGTTGGGGGGTGGGGGATGGTTCACGTAGCATTCGCAAAGCACAGTGCCCCTGTCTAATTAAAGGCCGGGTTCAATTCAGAATTATAGGTTTATTACATACGGTTAATGGAATCACAGTGTAATGACATTACCAATTTTGCTGAATGTCGTCACAGTTGATTATAGTTCTGCTGATTACACCAGTCGTAGATTTGTATGTTGATTGCTGAATACATAACACAGCAAACAAATAATATTTTACAACCAAATGAACTCTTAACACTCTGAAGTCTCTTGGCAACAACAGAAGTTGGCTTTTATCTCATAGCTCATGAATCGTGAAAAAAATTCTGTAGAATGTGTAGACTGTAAAACTTTTATTCAATATTCTGCATTTACAATTATATGTAGAGGAGGACATATATCAATATGATTTTAGCTTATTATTTTGAAAGTAATTAGCCATCAGACAGTATACTAGTGTATCTATTTAACATTTTATACATATTTAACATTTTAAAAACAAATTTATCTGCCATTCATTGCTACTGGATACATTTTTGCAGAAGCATCAGCAGCAGCAACATTAGGAGTGGACATTAATTTTGGGGCTAGCCTCAGAATTTTTTTGTTTTGTTTTGTTTTTTATTTAAGTGAAAGTGAAGCTTATGAGCTCTCCCCTCCGAGCATCATCAGTCCCCATTCATAGTTTGGGGAGAAATGAAGAATTACTTGCACAGGTAATCAACAGCATCAACTAAAGCCTACAGCCCTCCTAATGGTCTGACTTCAGCAAAAAAAAAAAAAAAAGGAAAAAAGGAAAAAAAGCAACTCTCGAAAGTAATGCATGGGAAAGAGTGCTGTCGGTGCAGAATATAGAGGTTTATTAAACTATGATTGATATGCCTTCATGGATTCTGAAATATACCGTGTTCAGCTGCATGGGAGGCTGTAATGCTTCAACATACTGAGATATCAATTCATTTTGAGGATGTTGCCTGCAGCATCCTTCTGGTTCTTCTTCACAGTAGGGGTAGACAATATGGAAAAAATATACACATATCAGCCACAACAATAAAACCACTGACACATTAAGTGAATAATGTGGAATATCTCCTTACTATCACTCTTGTTAAGGGGCAAAATATATTAGGTAGCAAGTGAACAGATGAGAGAATAGGGAGTGTGAACAGAGAAGAGATGGCACCAGGATGCACTGTGGGATGAAGGCAAGACCCTGGAGGCAGTGTGATGCTTTGGAAAATGTTCTGCTGGGAAACATTGGGTCCTGCAATTTATATGAATGTTACTTTGGTACATACGAAAATACCTAAATATTGCTGCTGACCCATCCATTCATGGAAGTTGTATTCCCAAATGTTAATCCCCTGGAGTCTGAGGGTATTTCGGATACACTGATGTAGTCTGACATGCCTTGATGTTTTCACAAATTACACACATGTAATTTTTTTTTTCAAAGTGTTACACAGACATTTGTTCAGCACAAACTCTGCAACAACAGTGTCAAAACAGTAAGAGTGTCATAAATCTATATTTTGATTAAATCTGCTCTAAACTTAGACTTTCCGAAAAAAATTGCAAAGCAATAAGAGATATCTGATTTCAGAGTCTCTAATTTAGCTTACTTGGACATGTTCACACATTTTGTGACAAGTTTAATTTTCAAGTTCCGTGTCCCAGAACTGTTTCCCAGTACTATGGATGTGCTCATGTAAATTTTAAAAGAAGACCCTTTAAGGTTTCTGGGTACGTTTTGTTTTGTTTCTAGGATAAAATCTCACTGAGTTATGTAAGTGTTTTTGCAGAATTATCTTTAATATCCTGCCGGCTCCAGTGGATTAAAGGCCTCTTTCAGTAGGAAAATGTGTCTTGGCACACTTCAGAATTGTTCAGAAATGTTTTTCAGACCAAGAAAGTGTTGATGTGGCCTCCAAATTCCACAGATGAAGCCTTTGTGGGATCTTATCATGTATCTATGGGCAAAACGTCTGATCCACAGCAGCTCCACCTTGCAGCTTAAAGGATCTGCAGCTTTTGTCTTAGTGGTAGCTACTACAAGACAAATTCATAGGTCTTGTGGAGTTCATGCCTTGAAGATTGTTGTGTTTTGGCATAGTAAAGTCAAAGTCCTGAACTTAATCCAGTGTTGTGGAAGGACCAGAAGCAAGCAGATCATGGGAGGAAACCCAGAGTTCAAGTTGCTGTAGAGCAGACATGTCCAACTCCAGTCTTGGAGGGCCGGATTCCTGCACAGTTTGGTGATTTCTCTGCTCTAACACTAAAATTAAACATGTTCATTACCTGCTGAGCTGAATCAGGTGTGTTTGATCAGGAAGAGCACCAAACTATGCAGGAATCCGGCACTCCAGGACTGGAGTTGGACACCCTTGCTGTAGAGGATGCTGATGTGCAGGACTGATCAACAGTTAACAGAAACATTTAGTTGTATTTACTGCTGCACAAGGGGGTCACACCAGATACTGAAATTAGTTTTGGTTCTTTTTATCTACGTTTACTTTTATGACAATCTGATGAAGTTTTAGGTCAGATTTATTTAGAAATAGGGAAAGTTCACAAACTTTCAAGCACCACTGTAAATCTGCATCATCTCTTCACATAATTAAGTAATGAGCCTTACAGACTATAGTAAGTGAATAAAAAAATCATTGATGGATCTTGTTTGCTTGTTTGATTTTGTTTTTGTTGACTGTACTAGGCATTAAATAGTCTATGAATGGTCATTTTACAAATGGTCCTCTCCTGTTAAAGTCTATGGCCTATGTGGTCTGAAGTACAAGGCTGTAGAGTGGCTTTATAGCTACAGTCCATGAGTAGTGCATTTGTTATTCAACAAGTCTATGAAACATTAATTAAAATGAGTTGTTAGTGTACTGCCAATGTCCTTTAATTACTGACAATAAGTCAGTATCTACAGTATGCTTAGAAAACCTTATTGCTGATAGCCACAGTATGTATAGAGACAAACATGCAGACAGGTATAGTTTATTGATCTATACTGGGTAATTTGAGTGCTACTATTCACATAACATCATATTGTCTTACTGCCCAGCCCTGTTTCTCAGTTGGATAATATACATTGGATAATGCATCTGCTTATAAAATTTTATGCAGAGACATGTCTCACTACCTGATATTGTGTTCCAGATTTCAGACACAGAATGGGATGATCTTCTGGAAGAGTTTGAAGAGAAGAACTACCTCAATGCTCACAGATGGAAGCCTGGCCAAGATCCCTACAGCCTGTATGCCTTCAATCAGAGGGAAAGTGAGAGAATCCCTAGCAACAGAGCACTCAGAGACACTCGACATTACAGGTAGAGTGTGTGCGTGTAGGGATTTCTGCAGCTTGTTTCCTTACATTGCCTGAGACATATCCTGTGGAGGAGGATGTGTTTCTCATTGAATGGCTGGGTTTATCTCTCAGACAGCATTCCACAGTCTACAACTGATGCAGTTACCTGCGTTTGAGCTCCTAAAAGTAAGATGTGTAAGAAAATAATGATGCACTTGAGTATTGCAGTACTGTGTTTTGTCAGTTCTCAAAAACAGTACAGTTTTAATTAGCTTACAATCAAAGACTGGTGGCAGACGTTATTAGTTCTGTGTTTTGCTGAAAATCTCGACCACTAGATTGCAGTGTTCTAATCTATGTAGGAAATCTTCAGACTTTGAAAATTATTTTTCATGCTTTCTGTAAAGAACTCCACATTCAGAGGATCTTTCTGGAACCCAAATATTGTTTTTTCATAGCATTTTTCAACAGAACTTTTTTTTACAATTGTCAGTTCTTCTGGGTTAACTGATGCAAGCTTGGAAACAAAGTGATTAGGGTTGAGCCAGATACTTGTTTTTAGACAAGTATCCGGTATGGATAAAGCATTTGTGACGTGGATGAACAGCATACAAGTAATACTCGTCAATATCCATGTTTGTGCTGTAGGAAAATCCTCATTAAGTAACTGACTGTCTTCAAGATCTGTGATTGGCCAGTCACACAGAGCGCCCACCCCTCTCTACACAGAAACGTCTCTGCCAGAGCTATGCCGCACTCTCACTCCCTCTCACACAGTCACATACACACACACACACACACACACACACACACACACACACACACACACACACACACACACACACACACACACACACACACCTTAATCAACATTGTTTAACTTTGTGTGGAAAAAAATGCAGAGAATGTTAGGTAGTAAAAATAAATAAATAATCGAAAGAAAAAAAATAAGTTTGATCATAAAATTAAAATAATAATAATAATAATAATAATAATAATAATAATAATAATAATAATAATAAAGGAAGTTGTGTTAAGTATGATAACTCTTGTTTATGCATACTTAGTAGCTCATAATTTCCTACTGCATGAGTTATATTCATTCATGCACTTAAAAATATTCATGTTCTGAGTTTATAAAAAATCTGGTTCTGTAAATAGTTTTTTTACTTTTGTGATCAAAAACATTGATTTGAATATCAATTTTGAGGCTGTTCTGTTAATAGTTTTCAAATAAACAATACATATAGCAACTTCTGATCAATCATATCAATTTCAGACTTAAAATAAAGTACTGATTTAAGCCACACCCACTTTCAGTTAAACCACGCCCAATTCCGGTTTATGCCACGCCCACTCCGAGTACAGATAATTTAGATGGTTGAACACATACAGATATAGATACAGATTGTGGTGTACTCGCTCATCCTTAAAAATGAGGACCCGTCTTTGCATGAAAAAAATAGTATTAGTAAGATGAGCAGAGTAATGCCAAATGAATATGGATCTTTTCTTCCTATTGACTAAAACAACCATAAAGCTGAGTATAGGACTATGTTCAGATGGCACGCATCACCAGGTTATGGTGCATTTCTTCAATCCGTAAGCATGAAATGAGCTCAGTGCTCATTTGGCAGAATTTTTCAGCAGCTCGCCGATTACGTCTTTGTGTTATGTCCTCAGGCACTTATTCTGGTTTCACAGAAATATGAACCAGTTCTACAACTCTTGTCAGTGCCATGAGCCTCTGTTCCACAGAGTGAATTAGGGGTGTACTGATATATTGTTTGGTTGATAGTATTAATGTGTAACTGATTTATCCCACTGATAAAGCACAGAAATTGCTTTGAAGTTGCATGTTTCATGTTATAACGATCATTTATTAGGGTTAAGGTCAAATAAATATAAGTAAGCCCACACACTATATTTATGCATAGTTAAATAATATTAAAATAGCTCTGTTTTTAATTGAGTTTCTGAAATTGGACAGTTAACCATATAAAATGATACTGATAGGTATCTATAACAGTCTGACTCTAGAGAGCATGTCCTAACAAATCAGTGGTAAGAAAACAACTGACAGTCCTAGACAGTCCTAGTCCTAGGTGTACATGGTAATTGTATTACATTGTGACCTCAGCTGGATGGTTAGCTCATTTGTTAATCTTCATTAAGTGATTCATCAGTGTTTGTGTCATTATTGTAATCAGAATCCCATCTGTTGATAATGTACTTGAGATGTCTGTGAAGATGCATTATTTAGTTGATTTTGTATGATTTAAGTCTTTGTTTTGAAGTCGCCTGTGGCAGTCCACCGGGAAGTGTCCACATAGTCTCTCTGTGCAAGTAGTCTTGGAGGTCACATTATGTCTGGCTGTGATCTGTGTCCCTCTGCTTGCCAGAGGATACCCCCAGCCACCATTTGTCCATGTTGGTTTCCTCTGTGAATTTCACAGCTCCACTATTGATTTTCACTTCTATGGTGCGATTCTATTCTCAGCATGTGAAACTGTTCGTTAATTGCATGCTTTTAAAACCAAAAGCAGCATTTAGGTGTCTGAATAGGGGCAATGATTATCAAACACACCTGATTTAACTCATCAGTTAATCACCAGGTTCAGTATGTGTGTTTGGAGCAGAAAAATCACCAAAATATGCTGGAATCCTGTTCTCCAGGTCCAAGGCTTAGACTAAACTTTATGTGCATAGCCCCCTGCAGTACGCTCACATTATTTATTCTCTTTAAGAGGTGGTAGCAGACTGTAGTATGTTTTTATCTTTGCACATCATATATCATATACAGCTGTACAGGCGTAAATGGTGCAGTCGGTCTTGTTCCATTGTGTTCTTTATCCCCAGAGTGGCTGCAGTTCCTGATTTTGAATCAGTTGTTCTCTATTAATATGGGGTTCACTGTAAAAAAAAATTATGTAAAATGTTCAGTAAAACACTGGCATATATGGTTGCAATTAGACATTACAGACTGCTTTTTGGCAAACATGAATTTTATATTCAAAAACTATTTTTACAGTATATTACAGTGAATATGACATATAATATGACAAATTCATAGTATTTCCTGTAAAAAAAATGTGGTTGTCAGAATTTTAAGGGGGAAACCCACATAGACACTGGGAGAACATCCCCTAGATGGGGACTCAAATCACAGACCCCAGACACTGAGAGGCACTGAACAGTTTGAATAAAAAGAGATTAGTACGGCTGATTTTACAGTTAAGGTTGGAGTTTGATTCCATACTTTACCTTCGAAATGTAACATTGGAATGATGTTTTTTACTCAACAAAAGCCTTGTAAAAATATTTTTGACAGTATTGGACTATTATTTCACTCAAATAACATTGTAATACTGTATTTTTCCATAAAAGAGATAGTTGACAGTTTTACAACATTTTTACAGTGTTGTATTTGTAATATTTAAAGAACATCATCTAGCAATGCCAACAAATCATAGATTTTTGTTTTGATTGTGCACTTCAATGCACTTACTGCTATAGGCATCTGACATGAAGATGTGATTTTGTGGTATAAAGTTTCAAAATTGAGAAACTGAGAAAAAATAGTGAAGAACAAACAGGACAGACAGGACAGAGAAAACAATAGAAGGTAAACAAATACAAAAATTCTGTAAATTGTGTTTATTGTAAAACCAAACTACCATTTAATGTAAGTCAGTAATGTAAAGAATGTGAGTCTTTTTAAAAAAGGGCATTATCTGTTTATTTTTAATTAACTATTGATTAATCTATGAAATCATTCATAGAATACTTGATTATTCTTAGTTATTAATATTTGAGTGTATTTAATAATAAGGCTGCTGTCACTGTAGTTTAATTGGGTCGTTTAATATTTTAGTGATCTTTTATATCATGTTGTATGACACATTTGTTCCTGAAGTAGATATAATTACTGCTAAACGGAGAAACATTATATCATTACTTAATTAATTAGTTAATCAGTTACAAGAAAATACACTTTTTTTAGACTTTTCTCTGAATATATCAGTAAAACAATAGACTTTGCTCTGTATGTGGTGGTGGTGCATCTTTTCCAGAGTCAACTCTGGATAAACAGACTTTGCATGTGACTGTGAATCTTCATTTAACTCAGAAAATACCCTGATATAGTTTCCTCATGACACACTCATCCTCATCTCAAGTCCTCCCAGGTGTCAATATTTCTCTTGTCTCTCATTTTTATTATCAAGCTTTCACCTCCATGAACAAGGTGAGAAGAACTGATGTAATTGAATTATACTGTAATTAAATTCCATTCATGTAACGTAATAAGGGTACCTAAGCTACTGTCCTGTAGCTAAATCATTTTGGTCACTTTATTTTTATTGTTTATATATGCTAACATGTAATGTATTAGTTTATATATATATATATATATATATATATATATATATATATATATATATATATATATATATAAATATATTCATATCTTCTAACTCTGT
>BRDA01013850.1:8769-28698 GCA_036984385.1 Crenuchus spilurus | reverse complement strand
TGAAAGTAAGAGAGATAATCAGCTGAAACTTTGTGTGAGGCTTCCTCTCACAGTACTGTTTACAAATATGCATATAACTCGTATTTGAAAAAAAAAGACCCCTTTTTTTCCTGACGAGATCACATATATATTTAAAAAGTAGACCCTTTTAGGTTTCTGTGGTAAGTTTGGTTTTGTTCCTAGGATAAAATCTCACAGAGTTTGGTTATGTCCCTGCAGATGGGTCCACTGACTCCAAAAGGTTAACTTGTACCAAAGGAAATGATTAGATGGCCTTACATGACTGTCTGCCTTCCTGCCTTCATCACCCTGCATACACACACTTGTGCATGTGCAGAGACTCCACACAAATGCACAGACAAACATGGCAGAGAACATTACAGTGCCTGCACAGCTAAACAAAAACGTTTCCAATTCAAAGGTTGCTGGTTTCCTATTAGACAGGTTATTATCAGATTATTTTTTTAAAGGGAGGAGTTGTTATTTTCCTGAATTATGTAGCTAATGTGGCAGCTGTTTTTGTAATATATGACAATGTTGGGTGTTTTCTTACAGTAAATGTGAATGAGACATGAAACAGATGGACAGTGTTGTATAGACTCTCACCAATGCTCTCTTTTTGTGTGATTAGTAAAGCCCTGCACATTCCTGCATTTTAGGGGACAATTTTAGAAGGAGGGCTGAAAGTAGGAGGCGGGACTGTTTTGGTTGGATTTTTTTCAAAAACCAGCTTACCTTTACTGTCTTCTACAAAATCTCACACTCTGGCTTTAAAATATATATACATAATATAAATTGAATGTATTGCAAATTTGCAACACTGGATTTGTAAGGATTAACAGCATGTCAGCATTGAAAAGTTATCTAAAGGAAGCACACACCAACTGCTTTGTCAACAGGTCAAATTACAGGTAAAAAAGTCAGATATTTCAGTTACAAAACTGGTTCTGTATTTGAGATGATAGAGCAGTCAGAGGCCTCTGTATTAGGAAAAATCTGTATTGAAATAATTCATGCAGAGTCTATGTGACAATAGAGAGAATCTCAGATGAAAGGTGAGGAGGCGGCTGATTATGCAGCTCCAGCATCCCGCTGTTACACCACAGTGCCACACAATGAATCCCAGTAGCGAGGCATCCTGGAGCTTTTTAAGCCTACAGTCAGCTTTCTCATTTCAGAGTGTTTGTGTGGCTATGTGCATGTCATGCTCTCAGTGCCTCTAATTAACTTAAGCTGAAGTTTGCATAAACAAAGGACAACTTTATATTTGGCTTCTAGGCCTCAAGAGGAAGTCATGACTTGTTTGTCACAATGAGTTTAGTTAACCCTATCTTACCTAACATATTATCTGTGACAGTGAAAGTCTAAAGAATTTGTTGTTTGTGTATGTTTACATTGTTTATAGTATGATGAAACTGCATTTATGTGCCTCTGTGCCTCTTTCCAACTGTACGTAAGGAAACTCCATGCTGCCTTTATTGTTGCATGCACAGAAATGCTTATTATTGATTCATCAGTGTAAGAATAAAAGGCAAACTAGGCCTGTGCCAGTAACAGAATCCTCTTATTTTAATAACTGAGTGGAAAATAATTATGGTAAATGGTTTGGGGAGGGGTTGGTATTTGTTTTCTTTGTTAACCTTTTATTTATTAATAATGAAGATGTCTAAAATTACCAGACAAACTGGACTGCTTTTATTATATTCATGGTGTCTCTAAATAAATTGATTATATAGCGATACAGTTTGTTTGCATGCTGAAACATTGTCAAATTAAATAATAGTAAATGCATGGTTCAGTAAACGTCAAAGTGGTATATTGTCTTAATTAATTAGGCCATTAAAGTGCAATTAATCTAGAAATAAAGAACACAATTGCACACAGAGCTTACTGTTCAGTCCATAGTCTCTGTAGCTGCTTAGCTCGACAGTCCTGTAGCTGAAACATGAAACAGTTGATCCAAAAACCTGTAGCATGGACTGTAAATCAGTAAATTAATCTCATGAGTTTTAAAATGGATTAACTATCAGACTTAAACTGTGTACAGGGTTGGACCAATGACATTAGTGGCACTGGTGTCTCTTGTGCCACAAATGAGCTAGATAACTGTGTACGACCAGTTTTCATACATGCACTTGTCTAAATTGAGATGGAGAGGGAGAGGGAGAGGGAGGAACCTGCCCTGGATAACTGCCTTGTTAAAAGCTAAAAATCATTGGGTTTTACATCCTCAGTAAAGCATTTTCTCATTTATGTTTGTTGATTCACAATAGCATAAAAAGGATTTTTGAAGAATTTGGTGATGTTATTGTGACATATCAAAATGGATAAAAATGTGATGACTCGTATGTAAAATGAGAACAGTAGATAAAAGGCAGAAGTCCTCTTTGTTACAGGGTTAAACTATTACCTTGGTTGCTTTGGTTATTTTGGTTTAAAATAATTTCAGGGTTTCTTCAGCCGTCCTTTAGACGTGCGTAGAAGAAGGGTTGCTAGCTCATGCTAATCACTTGCTCTCTGCTTACACATTCCTCCAGCTGTCTTTGAGTGAACCGATGCCTGTCACATGAAAGGGATATCATAAATACAAGGGCTCAAATTTAACCCTTTAAGTTTTAAATCAAAAGCAAAATTATTCTGACAGCCATTTGTGGAGGGTTGTTACCCCTCCCTTACTAACCTTAAATACCAAAGTATTTATTACTTGTCAAAGAGTACAGCTGTTAGCAGAGCTAATTTGTGCAAACCCCAAATAAGTGAAAACTACAGTTCTTAAAGGTTAATAACTGATAAGCATGTTTGCCAGGAGCAAAGGAGGAGGATTTTAGCTATAGTGAAGTAACCAATGATCTATATTACTGGATAGGACACACGTGACTTTTGAACGCGCCGGCAAGGAGCCTCCATGTTGTGTGGAAGCAGGGCAAGATCGGAAGGAAGACAGCGTTTACAAACAACGAAAGAGCTGTAATGTTTTGTGTTTTATCGCTTTACTTATTGGAATTCTGTCAGCACGGACCAGGGGATCACATTCCACAAGTATGTATTAATTTTAAAATGATTTATTAGGTTAAAAGATCAGACAAAAGTTTAACAAATTAGTTCTCTTTCAAGGACAGTAAAGACATACCCACAAACATGTATTGATGCTGTATTATGTATAGATCAGTACCTACTACAGGGTTCCTGTGAATGCTTGCAAAGTCTTATAAAGTCATGTATACAACCTTGGTCAAAAATAATGTCTATAATGTCTTATTCTACAGATGGAAGTCTTGCTGTTTCTTATATGGAATATTTCTCTTCACAAAGACATTAATTGGCTTGAATACAAGTAGTCAGGTATAACTTAAAGGTGTGAAAACATGTAGAATTGTATGAATGTTAATAAATGAACTTAAACATTAAAAGCCTTTTAGTTGGAACAATAACACCAGCAACAAAATACAGGATTTCCATGAAAATTTATTACAAGTATTTCAATACTGTAACATTAAATGAACTCGGATGATAGCATTTAATATTTCTACATTTATATTCTACATTTTATTTACAGAGGTCTCCGTGTTCTTTACTTTGGATTAAGACAGTCGACAGGTTGAAAAAATTTATAAATTGTGTAGAGCCATCGGTCACTAGCTAGTATCAGCAAGGCAAGAAAACATGGCTAAATTTATATCAATGACCATGCGATAGCAGCATTACACAATTTAATTCTTTGTCTTCTTTGTAAATAACTTACATTTTGAAAATCGGATAATTATTAACGATTTTACAGCCATTAGAAGTCATGCAAGCAGTAAGGTCTAGAGAAAATGTCAGCTACGGCAGAGCCGATAGTAGCCTAACGTGTCAATAACCATTTTAATACTTTGATTAATGTTAAAGAGCTTTTTATCCTCTTTGTAAAGAACTTTAAATTTTGAAAATCGGACAATTATTAGCGAAGTTAGAGCTTTGAGAAGGCAGCAGTGCAGGCTATGTGCCATTGTTTACAAGCTTCACTTCCACACAACATGGTGGCTCCATGACGTCGCGCCGGCCTCAATGCTAGCGAATAGGCGGTGTCCTATCCATTAATATAGATCATTGGAAGTAACACTAGTAGGGAGTGATCTAAGGAACACATTTTAAGCTAGCTTCCATCTAGCTTAAAGCTGCTGACATACAATTTCCTAAACAAGCCTGTGTGTAGTGTAGTGCTGATCAGTGATAGACCCAGCAATGTAAGAGCTAATTACATTTTGTTTACTTATTTATCCATCATTACTCATTTTTAAGTATTAGAACCAAAATTGTCCAGTTTTGTATGTAAAATGATTGAGTTTAATGTCTCATTGCACTCTGAAATAAAAGCATAAGAGGTAAATAAGAACTCATGGAATCAGTTTATAGACAAAATGTGCCTAAACTTTGGACACAAAGTAGCACCTTTGGCAGATATAACAGCTGAACACACTCGTGACACACTCGTCTACAATAGACAGAACTAGGCTAACTAGGCTACATCAGGAGTTTTCTAAAACATTCTAAAACTGTTCTAAAACATTCAACTGGCAGTGTGTATGTTTTATATATAAATAAATAAATATATATATATATATAAATATATATACAATATCTTACAAAAGTGAGTACAACCCTCACATTTCTGCACATATAATATGTTTGTGGGACAACACTATAGAAATAAAATTTGTATATAACTTAGAGTAGTCAGTGTACAGTTTGTATATCAGTATATTTACTGTCTTCTGAACAGAACTCAACACACAGCTATTAATGTCCAAATAACTTAATCATAACTGAGTACGCCTCACAGTGAACATGTCCAAATTGTGCCCAAATGTGTTGTTGTCCCTCCCTTGTTTCATATGACTTGTTAGGAGTTTCAATGTTTCAGGTGTGAATGAGGAGCAGGGCTGTTAAATTTGGTGTTTTGGGTACAGTTCTGTCATACTTGCCACTGGATACTCAATATGGCAGCTCATGGCAAAGAAGTCTGTGAGGATGTGAGAAATAGAAGTGTTGCTCTACACAAAGATGGACTAGACTATAAGAAGACTGCTAACACCCTGAAACTGAGCTGCAGCATGGTGGCCAAGATTATACAGTAGTTTTCCAAAACAGGCCTCACCAAAGTCAAAGAGAGAAGTTGAGTCCACATGTTCAGTGTCATATCCAGAGGTTGGCTTTAAAAAAGAGACACATGAGTGCTGCCAGCTTTGCTGCTGAGGTTGAGGAAGTGGGAGGTCAGCCTGTCAGTGCTCAGACCATATACCACACACTGCATCAACTCGGTCTGCATGGCCATCATCTCAGAGTGAAGCCTCTTCTGAACCTGACGCACAAGAAAGCCCACAAACAGTTTGCTGAAGACAAGCAGTCCAAGAGCCTGGATTACTGGAACCATGTCCTGTGGTCTGACCAGACCAAGATAAACTTGTTTGGCTCAGATGGTGCCTCAAGTGGAAGGTGGAAGAGCACAGGGTGTCTGTCATCATGGAGGAGTGGAAGGGGATTCTAGTATCATCCTGTACAGCTCTGGTGAACTCTGTGCCCAAGATGGCTTAGGCAGCGCTAGATATTGATGTTGGTCACACAAAATATTGACACTATGGGCACAATTTGGACATGTTCACTGTGAGGTGTACTCACTTGTGCTGCAGTTGTTTGGACATTAATTTCTGTGTGTTGAGTTCTGTTCAGAAGACAGTAAATATATACTGTTATACAAGCTGTACACTGACTACACTAAGTTATATTAAGTGTCATTTCTCTAGTGTTGTCACATGAAAAGGCATAATAAAATATTTAGGTTTACTCACATTCATAAGATACCATATATAGTGAGGAAAATAAGTATTTGATACAGTTCCAATTTTGCAACTTTTCCCACCTACAAAGAATGGAGAGGTCTGTATTTCCTATCATAGTATCAAGTATGGTAGGTGATCAAATACTTATTTCATGCAATAAAAGTGTAATTAATTATTTAGAAATCATACAGTGTGATTTTCTGGATTTGTTTTTTTTTATTCTGTCTGGAAGTTGAAGTGTACTAGACCTCTCCATTCTTAGTAGGTGGAAAAATATGGAAAAAAGTAGTGTATCAAATGCTTATTCCCCCCCCCCCCACACACACACACACTGTCTATATATATAGCACTACCAGGGATTAATGATTTGGTGTTTGTTATTATTAACCCTGTAAAGCTGCTTTGTCACATCAGTTGTAAAAAGTGCTTTATAAATACATTTGATTTGATTTGATTACCAGTCAAAAATGGCCTGTTGCATTTCTTGCCCTCTTAATGTGTTTGAGACATCAGTTGTGTGTTTACTTTGAAGAATCTAAAACATATTTTTGTTGTTTAACACACTTAAGTTTACTACATGATTCCTTATGTTTTCTTTCATAGTCTGGATGACTTCAGTATTTATTCAATGTAGGAACAAAATAAAAACATTGAAGTACATCACTGATGGATACTGGCATGGACTGAAATCATTTGCAGCCATTTGTAAGTGAATTGTTCCTCTGATTTAATTGGTTTACAAGTTATGACTGCACAGTTTAATGATCTATAAATGGCCCATGTGGCAGTAGTGGAACTTCTAGTTTTGTAAATCAATACATTTTAAACTACGTAGTTATGGCTAAGTAGATTTTTGTAATGATAGGAAACCATTATGCTTTGTACTCAAAGTCATTTGCAGTCAAGGACATTGCCATGAAAATGTAATTTGAACTATTTTTTTCAGTTTTAGATGTCAGATATGTTAAAAACACTTTCAGGTATATTAAATGCACTAACAGGAGTTTTTCATTTCTGAGATTTATATTATTTTCTAAAGGGCATACACACCGTACACATAGAAACACTTCTAATTTAATATCATTGGCTGCATCATGATGCCCTCCTTAGACCAGCTCTATGCATTAACAATTGAAGACTATATCTGTTATTGTACAAACATTGTCATACATGGATTTAAAATGACAGGAATTTTAAGAGCTGTCCAGTGCCTAAATAACTTTCCTTGTTTAATTACTCTCACCATTGCAGAGATTGCCAGTTATTGTTATTCTATGCATTTGTTTAAGAGAATATGCATCTAATAAATTAGTCACTCTGTTCTGAATTTAGTCACTCTGTGTATATGTCCCACTGTGCATTTGTTCTTCACAATATAAAGCAGAGTGTTTGGTTACCAATTTCTTGCTAATTTAGCTTTTGTCAAGTAATTGTGATGAATACACTGCCAAGGTATTTCTGTTTTCCACACAATTTCTTCCTCAATTTAACTAAATCATTCTATGTATGTGGACATAATAAGACTTTCTGATGGATGTGGATGCTGTGTAAGAGAGAGGAATTCGAAAGACCAGTCAGTTTTAGTGACTAATTAGGATGTGAATACTCTAACTGATTGGCCAATTAATGAGCAGGCTAGCAGTATGAATCTCTGAATCTTTTTGTCTGCAATCTCTGTAGGCTTGACTTTCAGCATACACTGATTCACAAAGAAGAGGCAGAGAACCTGATGGTCCATTAGTCCTCTAGTGCTCTCCAGTGAACCACTCACACTGCTGTTATTGGAGGCATAGTGCATAGTTAAGACATCTGTACCTTTAGGAAAAATCTAAAGGAAGCAGACTTTGCATCAGCAGGGTGTCCAGAACAATGAGCAAAGCTACAGAAGTTTCTTTGCTTAACAGCACATTTTGTTTGGTTGCAGAGAAAAACTAGGAGATAGTTGCAGTGCAGTTTGCTTGCTAATGTTGTGTGCAGTAGAGCATGAGGGTTTTAAAAAAGCTCTTTGTCGTTAATGAGCAGCACATTGGTTCTTGTGACCTTCTGTGTTCTCAGGGCAAGTTAACACACTTCTACCATGTGGGCAACAACTGTGAGGACTAAAACTGCTTACACACAGTTGGCAGTGGACAAACACATCTAAGGGCAATGCCCAGGGCAAGATAACACTGCTATTGTAGAAACTGGTCATTTCTACTATGGAAGTCCTTGACAAAAATGTGGTCAATGATTTTGTTCAGAGTGTTATAGTGTGAGTGTTATAATCATACTTGGAACACCAAGTTCAGTTTGGTTTTGTGTTGATTCCTGGCCCCCCCGCCTCCCCCCCCCCGCTCTCACAATATGCTGTGTGATAGCTGGTAGAGCCATACGCTGAGGTTACTCTCTGAAATGCAGATTTACTGAGTAGGGATATACTAATGAAAAGATATTTGAAATTTGAAAGGTAATGATCACCTAGCTTTGATGATTGAACTTGTAAACTGGATCTTAAAACATCCTCATGTCATTTCACCCTTCACCCATCACCCATGTCACTCCACTGCTGCATTCCTTTCACATGCATCAATTTAAAACACTTGTGCTTACCCACAAATCCAAAACTGGACAAGCATTGTCATGCCAATGATCAAAACCTGATCCTTTCCTCAAATTATTCAGGTACAAATAGGCTTGATCTGCCATTCATTAAGATACATGGAGGACTACCAAATGCTGAGTAAAGATCCTTCTCTTAGAAATGCACTTACATCTATATCTAATCATGCGACTGTGGAATAATTGCACTTGAACTGTTCTTTTTATTGTATCTTCTAGGTAGATGTTCTGCATATACTGCATTCCTCTTTATGGGTAGAAGTCAACCAGTTTCAATAGTTCCAAGACGTTCTTATTGTCATTTCAGCTGTATACAGTACAGTACATAATGAAACGAAACAACGATCATTCAGTACCAGAAGACAAGTCATATCAACATACAATAAAGATGCAATAACTACAAGCCCTAATAAATATAAACAATACAAACTGCTGCTTGTCTAGCTAGACTAAGACACATTACAGGAAGAAGGACAAATGTGATGCTGGTCAGTACAGCTGTATCGTGTGGGAATCAAGATTCCAGCCTACAGTGTGTGTTTTTCAGCAGATTACTGAATTTTCCGCAGCAGTTATACAGTACAATGTCAAATATTGCAATTATTATGTAGGCAAACACAGTGCTGTTCAGTGATCTTTTGCTCCTGAGAGTCAGACTGTGTGCATTAAGGAGTGTGACAGCCTGTGAGATGTAACTGTTGGACAGTCTGGCAGTGAGGGTCTGAATGCTGTGATATCTTCTAGAAGAAGGCAGCAGAATGAAGAGATCTTGTGATGGATGTGATGCTGAGAGCTTTGTTGACAAAGTACTTTGGGGCAGCCATGGCCTAGTGGTAAGGATCTGGTCTTGTGACCAGAAGGTCGCTGGTTCGATCCTCAGACAGGACATGACTGAAGTGCCCTTGAGCAAGGCACCTAACCCCCTAACTGCTCCCTGGGCACCGGTGGATAAGGGCTCCCCACCACCTCGGGCACAAATTCTCTCAGCCTTGTGTGTGTGTTTCACTGCACGAATGGGTTAAATGCGGAGGATTAAGATGAATGGTTCATCTTAATCTTAATCTAAATCTTATTGTAAATGTTCATGAGAGATGGGAGAGAGACCTCAATGATCTTCTCAGCTTTCCATACTATTCGCAGGTGAGTGTACAAGTAAATGTACAGGACATGTTCTGCTCTTTATGGACAGCTGAGGACTGCTGATGGACATTATACTTAAAAATTCACAGTTGAACTGCTATTCATAAAAGACAGTAAAGCTTTATTTCTGACCGTCTTTAATGTAGGCCAGTTATATAGATGAAAATGAGCAGTTACTGAAATGTTTACTATAAAAAAGTCAGCCGTGGCATCAGTGAACAGTTTTTCACTTCTCATTTTCCAGCACACAGCATGTCAAACTATCGGTGGTGAATCTCTTCAAATGAGAGAACATCACCGTTTCATCACCAGAAGAAACACTAGATTTAAATTTTCAGCTCCCAATTTTTCTGACAGAGCATTCATCATTCTCACTGAGATACATGCAGGGCTGGGCTTCCCCTTCACCAGATGTTGTGTCTGACAGGCGCTCTAATGATATTCCCTGTTTCGCTGTTTAAACCATCCTCCTATCTCAGGAAGACCTTGGGCTACAGCTGCGATGAGTGATAGCTCCTGCTTCCAGGTTGTCTACAGAAAATGATTCAGACAGACTGTGAAGCTAAGATGCTGTCTTTTTTTGCTCTTATGGCAAACAGTTCTGGCAGATTTTTTTCAGATAAAGACTCAAATGTCTAATGTAGATGTGTGCATAAGAAATGTTAAATTAATCATCCTTCTCACATGCAACATTAATGTTTATCATCAGAGTAGTAAAAACTTCTTTTCCAATACTTATTAGAACAAAAAAACCTTGCCAAATGTATTTAATGCTGGCATAAATAACAGCAGCATATTGAGTGTTTCTCCAACAGGGTTTTAATTAAGTCATTAAAGAGGCCATGGCTTGTCTAATTACTTGTGAAATCTAAATCATGTGTTATTTCACAGTCATATGCTCACATGGATTATATTGTACTAGAAGACAGTTTGTTTTGTCCTTCAAGATGCATTTTAAACAGCAATACAGTGACACAACCTCATGACTTGTTGCACAGACACATGTTAATCATCTTTTCTACAGATGTAAGATCATTGTTTGCTATGCAAGGTCCAACTGGAAGAAATGAGACATGAAGCTTTAATTGCTTGGTTTACAGAAACATTTTGCAAAAACAATGAAGAGTGTACGGCAGCTTGATTTTTGAGTGCTCTTTCAAAGATGTAGAACAGAAACTCATGAAATGTCTGGCTTTTGGCCAGGATGATTTGGTCTGCACATGTGTATTTGTATATCCAGATAATGTCGGGTCATGTTATAATAATTATAAGGAGCTAACAGTTAATGGAGGATAGCATGCAGTGCTGTTGACAGAAAGAAGCAATTAAAACCCAAAATCAGACAAAGCTGTGACAGTATGGAAATATATATAAATAAATCAAGGTATATAAAGATGTTAAGATATATAATGTTAAAATACAGTCAACATAATTTCATATGTTAATATGCATCCATTCCCGCAAGGCTTGCAACATATTTAAAAAAAGTTGGGATGGGTGCAATTTAGGGCTAGTAATTATATGTAAATAATTTGTAAAATGATAATAATAATAATAATAATAATGTAATTTCAAACAGGTTATGTCAGTGATGTCAGCGCCTTTGAGAAGCAAAGATCAGAGGATTTCCTGTTTGTTAACAAATTTATGAGAATATTAACATTTTGTAAATGTTAAAAAACAATGATACTCAAGGAAAGATAAACATAAAGGGCAACAACACAAGCCTAAACTGAACACTTCCATCTGCATCAACAAATATCATTCATCTGCTGATAAAGGCACATTGACAAGGCATTACTTTGCAATTTTTTGTCAAGCACTACAATATAAAGTTCCATTCACAAATGGCACTTAAAAAATTTAAGGACAAATTTATATTAAGCATGTCTAAAAGCAGTGTCAAAGTCTCTGAGCTTGATGGAAATCAGTATTCCAGATCTTTTTTTTTCTCATTTCAGACCAATCCAGACTATTATAAGCAACAAGGCCAAAAGTCAGGGTTTTCAACAAGACAATACAAAACCACATGCTGCATACAATACAAAGTCATAACTATGTAAGAAAAAGGTACTGGCCTGGTCTGCCAACAGACAATGTGTGAACAATTTTGAAACAAAAACATATGACAACACTGTAGTGTTGCACATCCTAAAACATGAAATCAGGACTTTTTAAAAATGTGTCACAGGCCTAAAATGCAGGATTGGAGATATATTAACAACTGAAATGTATTTGACCAGACAAAGTGTGAAATATTTTCAGAAATATTTTCATACTATCTGCATTGAAATAAAATAATTTTTTCCAATACTGTCTAATACTGATTTGGGGTTGTAAACAATATTTCAGATAACATTTTTATTCTCAGTCATTGAGAATCTGTGTCGTTTTGGAGATTTCAGAAATAGAAACATGAGCTTTGCAATTCTATATAGATCATTAATTTGATTTAGCCTGGAGATGTATAGAAAATGATCATAGTTCAGCAGAGATAGTTTAGTGTTTTGTCTTGCTTTAGTATGCCTAACTGAGGCAACATTTGGACAACATAAATGGCTAATATTAAAGTAACACAAAATGTGTAACTGGAAATCTTGCAGGTAAGGCACTTTTTAAATATTATTTAAGAAAATCAGGATTTTTGAAGTTTGACATTTCATTATTAGGGTTAAAGCTGGGCCCCGAGTGACTCAGCGGACTGAGGCACTATCACTATGAGGTTTGCGATTTTGAATCCCAATCATGCTGCTTGCCTGAGAGATGGGTAAGTGTGCCCTTGTTCTCTCTGGGTGGGTAAGATGACACTCTCTCCCCAGCACTACTAAGTAATGTCGACTATCTCAAGTGTCTGCCAGGCGATCCCCCAGAACTGGGGAACCTGCGCGAACCTTACACACACACACACACACACACACACACACACCTCATATTTTACAATAATGTGTGTGTGAGAAAGCTAAACACTGAAACAACAATACACAGGAACAAAGAGAGACAGAGAGATACACACAGATGTTGTTGTATGTTGGAGTTGTACTTTGTGTGTGTGTGTGTGTGACAGAGAGAGAGACAGAGATACACACAGATGTTGGAGTTGTACTTTGTGTGTGTGTGTGTGTGTGTGTTTGTGTGAGAGAGAGAGAGAGAGACAGACACACATGTTGGAGTTGTACTTTGTGTTAGTGTGTGTGAGTGTGTGTGTGTGTGTGTGTTTGTGAGAGAGATAGAAAGACAGACACACACATGTTGGAGTTGTACTTTGTACTTTGTACTTTGTGTGTGTGTGTGTGTGTGTGTGTGTGTGTGTGTGACAGAGATAGAGAGACAGACACACACACATGTTGGAATTGTACTTTTTGTTAGTTTGTGTGTGTGTGTACTCTGTGTGTTAATACAGAGCATAATGTTACTCTTTGCTGTCTGATACACGTTTACACACATTACTGTCTACAAACTTAATGAATTAACATCATGAACATTAAATGTAAATATGAGTGCTGCTCAGCACTAAACTGTCCAAACGTAGAATAAGAAGTAAAAGCAGGTCTGGATAGTTGTATGTAATAGTGGCTCTGTGAGCAGAAATGGTAAAACTGGTCTGATATCTTTACTCTGAGGCTGTTTAGTACAAGAGCTTTTGGTCTGAGAGCTGAGACATTATGATGGTTTAGTACGAGAACTGATGCTGCCCTTTCTGTTACATGTTAGAATTAAAATGCTCTGTTTATACATGCTGATACATTTTAGTCCACTTACGTGATTGTGTTAACATGGACAGTACTTATTCACTGAGTTTATTTAGTGGCGTTGTTCTTGGTTTTAACCAGGTCATATAGTTGCAAGATGAGTAAATGGTGTTACATTTAGTTTTGTTTCTGTTTGATTTTCTAATTTGAGATTAGAGAAATCATATTTGACACATTATATAAAAATTTAAGCAATATTTAACTGCAGTTACTAGAGTCTGCTAAATTTATGATCACATAAAATAATATTGATTTATATCAGTTTACAGAATATTTATCTCTAACAATCTAGTACATGAATCAATATTGGTACATTTCCATCATATGAAGGCCTATATATAAAGCATATGACAGTTTGATTGAATTAGTTATTGTTTATTAGTGCTGAATGAGTTCAGTCCTTTAGGACTGGTAGTGAAATGCATTGCTGTTAGAGATGCACATGCAGTGTGCTGAGAGCTCCAAGTGTAAAATAGATGTGAAAAGGACTTACAGTTCAACTGATAGATTGCCTGCTTTGAGGACCTTGTGTGGGTTAGTGCAATTGGATGTCTAGCGTGCGTGGGAAGAGTGCAGTAGGGGATCAATA
Organism: Crenuchus spilurus; assembly: GCA_036984385.1. Classification (NCBI taxonomy): domain Eukaryota; kingdom Metazoa; phylum Chordata; class Actinopteri; order Characiformes; family Crenuchidae; genus Crenuchus; species Crenuchus spilurus. The sequence continues at coordinate 14,803 of BRDA01013850.1, read as the reverse complement.
CCAGAGAGGATATGTGTGTTCACTGTGAACCCCACACAGACTGAAAATGAGATATGGCTACACAAACATATCCATCTCCTCGACTCAGCATACTGGCACTGGTTTCTTAATGCTTGTCTACATTCACGCAGTGATAATACAATGATGGATCATCTGATGATCATTTAAAACAGATGTACTTTGATATCTAATATCAGAACTAAGTCATAGAGTTGTTTAAGACTTAATAAACATGTTAAAAAAATAAGAAAACAGTTGTTTTACAGAAATTATAAAAACCTGATCATGTAAGGTTGTACAAATAAAATTGAGCAAGCACTCAAGCATTATTTTTTTTCTTACAATATTAATATAACTTGTAAAATAATTGTTCATGGTACATTGATCCAAATAGCTAATTGCATCTTACTTGCTGTTTTTAAAAGGCTACCGATTTTTTTAAATGCTGGATTGTCCCATTCAAGTTTTTTTAAACATAATTTAAGAAAATAATCAGTACAGGCCCCCAAAACTGGACATCAGCCAAGTACAGTGGTGCTTGAAAGTATTTGTTCTATATTTCTTCATAAATTTAACCTATACATCATCATTTTTTAAACAGGGAACAATTTGTGATTTTTAAAATCACAGATATGTCATATTTGATCATTTTCCTCAATATATAAATGAGCAAGTATAATATTGTTGTCTCATTTGTTTAACTATATTCTCTTTATCTACTTTTAGGAATTGTGTGAAAATCTGATGATGTTTTAGGTCACACACTTTCAAGCACCACTGTATAATGGCTGTGTAATAATAATATAAAAAATTATAAATATATAGTAGTAAAAATAGTAAAAAGAATTGTAAAATAAATAAATAAATAAATAAATACAAAAATATAAAAAATATAAAAAATATAATAATAATAATAATAATAATAATAATAATAATAATATTTCAAGCACCACTGTAACTTTTTACATTTATGGAATGTTCTGGTGAGCGCTGTCATACATTTTGAAATTATTATTAGCAGATAAAATGTAAAAAAGAAAGAAATATAGATAAATATTAAATATACTGTTTCATACTGATGAAACATGAAGAACATTTATCTGCTAAAAAAAAGAAAACTGAATACATGTAAGTACATTCATTACAGGCTTATGTTTGCAATGCTGTTATTGTGCTTTTCTTAAAACACTGTTGTCTTTAATCTCCTCTCTATAAAAGACTTGTTTGCACAGTGAGTGTCACAAATAAACATCCATAAACCATGTCTTAGTCAGGTATAGATCTGTATGTTGTCTAAGGTAAAGCAACAGCATCTTAGCTTTTTGAAACTCTGATTTCTGTTTTAAATAGCTGAATGTTTGTGCATATTATTTGCTGAATATCTCAATACTGTAAGATTGATTCATTTCTTATAAATAGGCAGCCATATGCGAAGTCTACAGATTTTCGTTCTCTCACACCTCATGCGGTCAAGGCAGAGGTGGGCTGCTGTTTATTTTTAATGAGATCCTCCATAATTGATGTCTCTGCTCCTCTGGGTGTCTTCCTTTATCAGGCCTTATCATTCTAATCACACACCCCCACTGTCTGCACACACTGGTCAGCTTTTGGTCAGTTTCCCCAGCAACATTTCTCTCACATACTGTACATACTTTGTTTAGCACTGTTTAACCAACAGTTTCACATGCTGTTACATCACCTGAACAAGGGTCAGCCATGATGAGAAATGAGAAAGCCAAAGTCTTATGAAAAACAATATTTTTGACTACCATACACAAGCATGCTTTAATGACTGAATTATATGGCATGTGTGTGACTTTGGTGCAGGGGAAGTGGCTCTGATCTTCTTTTCAACCTGCTCGCACTAATTGATATAACGGTATCTCATTATTTTTGCCATTTTCTTTCAGGTGTACAGTGCTGCACTATGACACTGAGCTGCCATCCACCAGCATCGTGATCACGTTCCACAACGAGGCACGCTCCACTCTACTGCGCACAGTTAGGAGGTAAGACAAACCACTGAGCACTTGTTTCTTTTTCCAAAGTTTAAAGCAGAGTCTAGACAAACATTGTTATATAATCACAGTTCTAAAAAATAGCTGAGAAGCTGTGTAAAATGTAAATAAATGTAAATAAAAACAGAATACAGTGATGTGCAAATCTCAGACTCTTATTTTACTCACAATAGAATGTGACACATATCAGAAAGTGAGGCATTTTACCATTTTGTGAAAAAAATATTAACTTATTTAGAACTTGATGGCAGCAACACATCTAAAAATAGTACCATTGTGTAGCACCCCTCCCCCCTCTTCTTTAAACAACAATCTAAACAGCTGGAAAGTGAGGAGACCAACTGCTGGAGTTTTGGGAGAGGAAAGTTATCCATTTCTGTCTGCTGTAGTATTATAACTGCTCAACAGTCCTGAGACTCCTTTGCTGGATTTTTCACTTCATGATGTACCAAATGTTGTCTGGACAGCAGGCAAGTCAGTTCAGTACTGTCATGCTGTTGTGATGGCTGCAGTATGTGGTTTAGTTTTGTCTTGCAAGGCCTTGCCTGAAAGAGACGTGGTCTGGATGCGATGGGCAGAAGTTCTTCTAAGACCTCTGTATACTGTTGAATTGATGTTGCCTTTCCAGATGTGTAAGCTGCCCACACTATAGACTCTAATGCAACCCCAGAGATGTAGGCTTTTGAACTGTGTACTGATAGCAAGCTGGATGGTTCCTCTCCTCTTGAGTTTACAGGTTACTGTGTCTGTGGTTTCCAAAAAGATTTAAAATTTTTGATTCATGTGATCACAGGACAGTTTTTCAGTCCATTTTAAATGATCTTTGGCCCAGAGATGATGTCAACATTTCTAAATAATGTTGACACATAATTTCTTCTTTACATAATACAGCTTTAACTTGAATTTGTGGATTACATGGTGATCTGTGGTGATTCACAGACAGTGATTTTTGGAAGTGTTCCTGAGCCAATGGAGTGATTTCCAGTACAAAATAGTGCCTGTTTATAATGCAGAGCTGTCTGAGGGCTCGAAGACTAATGACTGTCTGCCTTGTCCTTTGATTTCTCCAGATTCTCTGACTTTTGATAATATTATCATATTTTATATATATATATATAAAATGTACTGTAGATGGTGGCATAATTTTGCAATTTTACATTGAGGAACATTTTTCTGTAATTGTTCCACCATTTTTAGACAGTGTTTGTGTTCAAATGTGTTGAACCTCTGTCCAACTTTTCTTCTGACTCTGCCTCTGTAAAATCTCTCATTTATATTTATAAATGTATAGATTTATATTGATATTACATATTATCTCTTTTTATACTCAGTCATGTGACTTAGTTGTGTATTGCTCTTTTATTATTAATAATTACTTTACAGCCTTTTGTTATACCTGTCCTACATTGTTGAGATGTGTTGCTGCCATTAAGTTCTAAATTATTTAAGATATTTTTATGAAAAGGCAAAGTTGCATCACTTTCAATATCAGATATGTGTTCTATGTTCTACTGTGAAGAAAATATGGATCAAGGAGATTTACAAACCATTGCATTTTGTTTTTATTTACATTTAAACAGTGTCCCAACTTTTTTGGAATTGGGGTTGTATTTGGGTAACAGGTGACGTTACTCACCTGACGTTCTGTAAAATATCAACAGAAAAATTCTAGACTATCAAAGGAAAAGGAAAATTAAGATCTGATTCTCTGGTGAAATGAGGGTAAAATATCATAGACCAGCTTGTAGTAAATATCTAAGGAAATGATATTGAGGGATGTGATAACAGCAGCTACATTAGCTTGGCATTAACAAAAGAATAATACATAGCCAAAATAGCTAATAATCTACAGTATCTCATAAAAGTAAATACACGTCTTCTGAACCTGACTGTACAATACATTTCTGCATAAATATTGTATTATATTGTTTCATGGAACAACACTATAGAAATGAAATGGCTATAACTGAGAGTAGTCAGTGTACAGCTTGTATATCAGTATAGATTTGCTGTCTTCTGAACATAACTCAACACACAGACATTAATGTCCAAATAGCTGCAACACAGGATGCAACACAGGATGATACTAGAATCCCCTTCCATTTCTGACATCAGCACTCATGCAGCCCCAGACCATGATGCTACCTCCACCATGCTTGACTTTAGGCTAGCTAAGCTGTTGTTATCTTGGTACTCTTCACCAGGGCGCTGCCACCATCTGAGCCAAACAAGTTTATCTTGGTCTGGTCAGACCACAGGACATGGTTCCAGTAATCCAGGCACTTCAGCAAACTGTTTGAGGGCTTTCTTGTGCATCAGGTTCAGAAGAGGCTTCATTGAATGAATGAACGTTACACTTATATAGCGCCTTTCTAGATACCCAAGGACGCTTTACAATCAACACACTCCATTTACAAACACTCAACCACACACACCGGCGAACTGCATCACTGAACTTCATCAAGCACTAGGGGGATCACCCAGGTCAGAGTGCCAACCATATCTGGGCATACATACGTACATTCATACACAGACATACACATTCATACACACCAGGGTAATTTTTTTAGAGTAGCCAATTCACCTGATCTCCATGTTTTTGGACTGTGGGAGGAAACCGGAGTCCCCAGAGGAAACCCACGCAGACACGGGAAGAACATGGAAACTTCGCTCAGTTGTGGACTCGAACCCAAGACCTCAGCGCTGAGAGGCGAATGTGCTAACCACTAAGCCACCGTGCCACACGATGATGATGATGATGGCCATGCAGACTGAGTTGATGCAGTGTGTTTTGTATGGTCTGAGCCCTGACAGGCTGACCTCCCACTTCTTGAACCTCAGCAGCAAAGCTGGCAGCACTCATGTGTCTCTTTTTTAAAGCCAACCTCTGGATATGACACTGAACACATGGACTCGACTTCTGTCTTTGACTTTGGTGAGGCCTGTTTTGGAAAACTGCTGTATAATCTTGGCCACCATGCTGCAGCTCAGTTTCAGGGTGTTAGCAGTCTTCTTATAGTCTAGTCCATCTTTGTGTAGAGTAACACTTCTATTTCTCACATCCTCACAGACTTCTTTGCCATGAGCTGCCATATTGAGTATCCAGTGGCAAGTATGACAGAACTGTACCCAAAACACCAAATTTAACAGCCCTGCTCCTCATTCACACCTGAAACATTGAAACTCCTAACAAGTCATATGAAACAAGGGAGGGACAACAACACATTTGGGCACAACTTGGACATGTTCACTGTAAGGTGTACTCACTTGTGCTGCAGTTATTTGGATATTAATGGCAGTGTGTTGAGTTCTGTTCAGAAGATAGTTTACTGATATACAAGCTGTACACTCTAAGTTATATACAAGTTTTATTTACATAAATACATACACATTTTACATTTACATTTGAGGCATTTAGCAGACGCTTTTATCCAAAGCGACTCACAACTGGGGGTTAGGTGCCTTGCTCAAGGGCACTTCAGTCACGATCTGCCCAGGGATCAAACTGGCGACCTTCAGGTCACCAGACCAGATCCTTAACCACTAAGCCACGGCTGCCCCCACATGAGACTTATATATATTCTATAGTGTTGTCCCATGAAAAGATATAATCAAATATGTGCAGAAATCTCAGGTTAATTAAGTGAAAGATAATGATATCGTGTTAGCTAGCAACTATACAATGAATTAGCATTGTTTTGTTAACAGTGTTTTTTCAAGGTTTAGAGTAGATATGCCACTCTTGGTGACCAAGTGCTATTATAAGTATAATATTGATGTGAATTCCAATCTTTGTCCTGCCATATCTGTGTTAAAAGCCTTGCTGATCCCCCAGCCTTTCCAATATATATATAACACTGGCTCAGTTCACATCAGCTGTTTGGCTGATCTTAGATTTGGTTTTAGCTCAGCTGATTGCTGAGCAGTGTTGGGAACGTTACTTTAAAAAAGTAATTAGTTATAGTTACTCACTACTTGTTCAAAAAAGTAACTTAGTTAGTAACTGAATTACTCGA
>BRDA01013847.1:29775-47241 GCA_036984385.1 Crenuchus spilurus | reverse complement strand
GAGAGATGGGGGTACTCTGTGATTTGTTGGTCCAACAAAGAGGGTAGAGGTGAAAGTCTGAGACAAAGATGACACAAGGGTGGAAGAAAGAGAGTGCGAGAAAGAAAGAAACATGCAAGCGAGGAGAACAATACGTGAATGGGTTTTAGTTCACTGTGACTTGTCAGACTAATCTCACTTTGCCTATTTCTTCAGTCACTCTTTAAAATAAAGGTAGAAAAGTGTTGTTTTGGAGCAACACCACAGAAGAACTACTTTGGGCTCCCTATAGAATCCTTCGGTGGATGGTTCTTTAAACAACTACATTTTGTAAGACAGATGTGTGAAGAACCTTCACATAAAAGTTGCAGAACGGTACCAGCCCAAGAACCAATTAAGAGCCTTTAGTTGTGGGGTCGGGTGATCTTTTAGTGATACAGAGACAATAGAAGTGCCCGATGTAAATGACTGTTTAGTCATTGTTCGTGTAGATTCGGAGAAAACACACTTCGATTGACCATTTAAATCTTCAGAACACATGCAAGCGCATGGCTGAACTAGCACTAAGGCTAAATCCATCACTGCTGCCTTTTCTTGAGTGATTTCCCTTCTTTCCACATTATCACTTAAAGACGCAGTGGACATTTTGCAGCATCATACTCAGGTGCACTGGTCCAAGTGAGATTCACTGTGTTAACCAATGCTTTTGCTACATACCAATTTACTCCAGCTTTTAGCTGCTGTAGCATGCCCATTAGCACTGAACTGGACAGATATACTGCCATTTTAAACTGCGCTTCAGCCATTTATATTGATTTGGACTGATATACTCCAGCTTTAACCTGTAGTGTAACCATCCAGATCGATTTGTTCAGATTTACTCCAGGTCTAATCTGGGGTGAGCCCATCTATATCGATTGACTTAGACTTTCATAGCTCTAACCTTCTGTGGTGCTGTGAATATTCCAAGAGGCTGTGAAAGATCTAAAAGGCATTCTCCATTACCAACATAAGTCGATGTGACACTGGCAAGGCTGTGCTTTGCCAGGTGAAGACGTATCGCAGGGTTTCCCCTAGAAAGTGTTTCTGTAATGGTGTGGAAAGTGGGATTGTGTATATAATGGCATCATCCATAGTGTTGCAGTTGTGATAAATATTTAAACATGATCATATAAAGGAAGATGCTTGAGCAGGTGAGAAAGACTAACACAGAGAGAAGCAGACTCAAAATATTAATGAGAGATGGGAAGAAGGTGGCGGTTAACGGGGTATTTTAGATATGCAACATACTGTACTGTTTTTTAATTATTTTTTAATAAATTCTTGGCAAATCAACACTATCCGGACTCACAATTGACATCAGGCCACTTCTTCAGAAAGGAAAAATCTCCAGCACTGTATTAACACATCACCTTTACGATTGTATCTTTGACAGACTTTGAACATAAAATATAAGCTGCTCTATTTTGGCAATTTTATTTTACAGCCACATCTCCCGGGCTGTTAAAATGCACTTGACCATTAAACTATCCAGGCACGTCCTGTACTGTTTGGAAAGGCAGAAACAAACAGTCTGAGGGAACTGCTTTACTTAAATCTGTGACAAGTTCCAAATACCTTAATGGCTGTGGAGTCATATATTATAGTCTTAGCATAACTATTTAAGCCTCTCAGTCAAAGATTTGCTCCTGTTATGTAAATAATACCCCTAATTAGGCTGCTAATTACGGCATCCTGCACAAAGCCAGAGACACTAGGGCCATGGGATTACCTAGTTAATCTGTTGATGTAGAGATGTATTCATACAAGCCAGAACCACTGTCTGTCATAATGCGCATAAAATGCTCTTAGTGATGGCAACATAATCCTACGCTCTGATTCGACCCTCACTGAGGAGCGGAAGAAACTGCAAAGAAGAATAACACAGATCCTCACTCACATAAATATGGCATTTACATATCAGTTTCATCATTGTTACTGACTGTAAAACCTTAAATAAACGGCTGGATAATAAAACTAAGGCTCAAGAGTTGCAGGCAAACCAGTTGTCAGATTTCTGCGGTTGGACTAAAGGTGACTACTGACAAATCTTCTCTTTAATGTGAAATGTACCTCTATTGTTATATTCAGTGAGGTAACGACTGGTCTGCCACTCAAATTCTATTCAAAGCCCTTGAATTCAAATCCAGCATATATTTTATCAAGCCCTGCATACATACATACATATTACAAACATTCAAATGTTCAGCAAATATCTTCATGTTTATGTTGAGGCTAATATTTTTGGTTTGTTTTAAAATGTGGCACAAACTACACTCGTTTAAAAGGCAGTTCTTCAAGGAATTTTCAGGGTAAATTATTCTATACAGAACCATGTAGAATAACAAGAGGGCATCCTTGAGCTGTTCTTTACATCGTGGAATACTTCTTTAGGTGGATGAACAATTTCATGTATAGGGCTCTGTATAGAATTTTTTTCAAATATTGTTCTAGCATGATAAGTCTTCAGAAGTCTGGTTCGTAACAACAGAGGAACCTTTTTTGATGCTATACAGAACCATACATAGCAAGGGGTTCACCAGTCAGACATGTTTATTGCTGATTCTATTCTATTTCCATTTTATTTACAGCCAAATTGGCCAAAATCTTATTTCTATTTGTTTTTCATAATGCAGACTAATGTACACTTGAAAAAAGAGCTCATTTCCAGTATTTTCTATTTTTAAACTCTACAGTAAAAATTTGCTTTACAACTGAACAAAACCAAAAATTTAATTTGAAAAAAATATGTTGCCTATTTAAACAACATAAATCAAATAAAGTGCAATATCAAAAACAGCTGGATATTTAGCACATAATTAGGCTAAAACATTTAATTGTGTATTGTTATTTATGTCATAAAATTGCAACCAAAAATATAATGATTCTGATCTTGGATTATTCCTAATCTACATACAGAACACATTGTCCATCAGTCTGAAGGACCTTTTCATGACAAAAAACATAAGGTTCTCTACCTTCCAATGGTTCTGTGTGGGACCAGTTTCCCTTAGCAGAGAACCACTTCATTTTTTGAGAGTATAGAACATCAGAATCTGTAATGATTCTGAGATGATGATGCAGGAAACTTCATTAAAAAGTGATCTATTACTGAGTAAACAGATATGTCAACCAAACTTGTTCTGGCTGACCAGGGAGGCTCTTCTCAGTCAATTCATAATGTGAAGGAGGCATCACTTTGTACGAAATCATTTTTACAAATCCCATCTTCAGCTAGACAGGCCAAAGATTTGTCTTCCACATTTGCGTATCTAATGGCAGATATGTTTGAGCTGGTGAAAATGGCCCAAATTGTCCATTAAAGTTTTGGTGTGCTGAAGCAGAAGAGGGCATTAGAACCTGATGAGGGGCTGGTTCTAACTCTACATAAGTAGGCAGCTTTAGGTAGCGAGCTTTTGTATACTGCTGAGCTGAGAGCATTTGATCTAATGAGGTGTGTGCTAATATAGGATGGAGTCTTTGTGTGGGCTCGCTCTGTGTGTGTGAGTTTTCGCTGCTGACCCCAGTGTTGCTGTACTCAGTGGGAACCTGCTGCACTGAACTAAGCTGAAGGTCTTTTATAAGGAGGATAATGCCAATTCCCCTACAGCTGGCCAACACTATCAAAGGGAGAAGGAGTCCCAGGATTACACATTTAACAAGGCCTTTGTGAGGCCTAATTGCATGTGAATGTGGGACAGTGGGGGCTGCTAACCCAAGCCCACTCATATCTACAACATGCTCCACCTCAAACAAGCTCTATATAGATAGAGGAAGGTGCCAACAAAAACTCCTTCTGTGACAGAAGCCTGTCTGCATGTATACAGACACAAAAAATGTTGATCACAGTCATTATAATTAAGATTTCCAGCAACAGACAGGATGAGCTTTGTACACCATGCTTTATACAGGCCTGGCATGCTACCAAAAACTGTGATGACTGTAGTGTTACAGACTTGAGCTTATAGTAATGAATGACTATTGGAGCTTATTTGATGTAAAACATAATAACAGGCCTTACAAAACCCTTAAATCTTTTAGTAAAGATTCAGTAACTATCACTAACATCAACATCTGCATACACATGAACTATTAAGTTCCCGTATCATGATCGTGTTCAGCCATCCTATTAAGCTATTATGGGCTTTGGGCAGCTAGCAAACTGTTTTACCCAATTAGAGCATGAAGAATTGAATCACTGTGGCATGGGGTCGATGTAATTACTGTTAATTTAACGCTCAGAGACTTCATCACTATGTTTGTAGTCTAACTTTTTAAGAACAGGAGCACTGTACTGGTCTGAAAAAAGAATGGTTAACTGTTCTGGCCTAACTGAATGGTTATTCTGCTCGTCCTAATAACGAGTTTCGCATCATTTATATGTTATTAAGTCATGTAATTGAACGACCCAGAGTTTTCATATGACTCTATTAAGGTAATGTGTTTTCTGTCTCGCCTAACACGAGTGTCTAAGCATGGACGGCTTGCAATTATAACAATTACATCCCAATTACCACAAATGTTCATGTGCTGTGAGGAGTTCAGGTCGTTATTTAGCTTATCTGCTCGTGTGTCTTTGTTTTTGTTGTCAGGTTAAGAATGTTTCTGTCAGTCTGTAGACAGTGTCGTGTGTACACGGCTGTGCAGAGACTGAGGTGGGAGAGAGATCACTGATAACTCTGCTAAAGTGAAGGTAGCCACGAATTTCCTCACCCTCCACTTTCTACAGCCATTGTCCCTCAGCCAGCCGTTAAAATGGGCCTTTGGCGGGAACAGAGGAGGCTCGCGCAGCTGTGACGTGGGCGGCGTCGTTTCATTCACAGCTCTCCATAGCAACGGGCACAGGCACGGGAAACACGCGGGACCGAATGGGTGTGTGTGTGGGGGGGGGGTGGTATTTATTTTTGTTGTTACTTTTTATTGTTATTTGTGTTGTTGTTGACACTATTTTATTTTTATTATAATTATTATTGAATCACTGCGGCTGTAACAATAATAATTATTGTATATTACAAAATAATAATAAAAATAATAAAAATAATCAAACATAATTTAAAAAAATAAATAATAATAATAATAATAATAATAACAATAATAATAATAATAACAACGTTTTTAGAAAATTATTTTTCATTGTTTTTCTTTTCCGACATGAAAATCAGATTAGTCGTTTTTACTGTAATCTTCGTTTAGATGTTACATTTTTCCAAACAACAAAGTCGATTTTTTTCTGTATGTAATGTGCACTAAACGCCTTTTAGCGCCTGTAGTAAACACACACACCCCTCTAAACAAACCAGAAGTAAAAATAATCAAATAATCAAATCTCTGCTCTGGTGTTCGCTGCTTTAAAATGATGGTTTAAGTGAAGTCAGAACACGTAGATAAGCTGCGACTCTGAGCGTTGCTGTAAACTCTCGTAAGGTTTAAAACACTGGCAGTGTGTTGATGTGTCAGTCCGGCGCAAAACTTCCCTTCATTGTTCTGCCTCCTCTGATCTCTAGCGGACCAATCAACGTGCCGCTGTCAGGGGCAACGGCGTCTGTCAGCTACGTTCGGCCAATAGCGGCGCGGCGCGAGGCGGACCTCAGGGGGGCGCGCGCCTCGGCGTCCTCTCGGCTCGGCGCAGGGGAGCCGCCTGTGGCACAAAAGTGAAAAGTGAGTAGCGGCGCTCCCGCTGCCCCCCACCAGCACCACCAACACCTCCAACACTACCGCCGCCGATAGTTCCCGTGCCTCCCTGCTCGCAGCCATGGCGGCCACGGCGTCAGACCACTACGGCGTCCTCACGAGCAGCGCGTCCGTGGCGCCCTCGGAGGTGGTGAGCGCACAACAGGCTCCGTCCTACGGGGACGCGGCGCAGAGCCTCCTGCTGCAGAGCGAGTACGCCACGCTGCAGAGCAGCACCAACGCGCTCGGACACGCGCACCAGTGGCTCGCGGCTCTCTCGCATCACGGAGACGCATCGCCGTGGTCCTCGAGCCCGCTTGGTGAGCAGGACATCAAGCCCGCGCTACAGGGCGACGCAGATGAGCTCCGGCACTCGCCCGCTTTGCAGCCGCAGCAGCAACAACAGCAGCAGCAGCAGTCGCGAGCTGCTCACCTGGTTCATCCGCACGAGGGCGCGCATCACCACCAGGCGGCGGCGGCGGCGGCTTGGAGAGCGACGAGCGCGGCGCACATGGCGGCTGGTATGACCGCGTCCAACGGACAGGGCATGATGTACTCACAGTCCGGTTATGGCGGCCTGACAGCTGAGGACGAGCACAGCGCGCACCGGCACGCCCTGAGCGGGGACGCGCGCGACGAAAGCGAGCACAGCCACTCGCACAGCCTCCGCCACGGTCACGAGCACTCGGACGACGACGTGCCCACTTCGGACGACCTGGAGCACTTCGCCAAGCAGTTCAAGCAGCGGCGCATCAAGCTGGGCTTCACGCAGGCGGACGTGGGCCTGGCGCTGGGCACCCTGTACGGCAACGTGTTCTCACAGACCACCATCTGCAGGTTCGAGGCGCTGCAGCTCAGCTTCAAGAACATGTGCAAACTCAAACCGCTCCTGAACAAGTGGCTGGAGGAGGCGGACTCGACCTCGGGAAGCCCCACGAGCCTGGATAAGATCGCGGCGCAGGGCAGGAAGAGGAAAAAGCGCACGTCCATCGAGGTGGCGGTGAAAGGGGCGCTCGAGAGCCATTTCCTCAAGTGCCCGAAGCCCGGAGCGTCCGAGATCAACTCCCTGGCGGACAGCCTGCAGCTGGACAAGGAGGTGGTCCGAGTTTGGTTCTGCAACAGGCGGCAGAAAGAGAAGCGGATGACGCCCCAGTGCGGAGCGCTCCCCGACGGCGACTCCCCGCCGCGCCACGACGACCGAACACCGGTGCCGTGACCCGTTCGGGGGGTGAAAGCTGAACGAGCTCGACTGTCTTATTTGTCCCGTTAACGACGGAGCGAAAGGAAAAGAGAAAAAGAAAAACGTGAAGGACAGCCGGGAGTCTGTTCTTTAAACAGTCCGGACAAACCCGAGGCGCTCCGAGGAGACTCGGCGGAACGATCGCCTGGTCTGGAAACAAACATCATCACACACGGGGAGGATGCGCAGAGACACGCCGGAGTGAGCGGAGGGAAGTGAAAGGTGTGGGATAAACGGCCGGGGAGCCGTGTTCAGTACGCCATCTTCCCGTCAGGGCCACAAAATATGTGTCAGTACTGATGCAGGGTCTGTCATTCCAATCTACCCCATAAAGCCTATCTGATTATTATTATTATTATTATTATTATTATTATCTGATTATTATTATTATTATTATTAATATTATTATTATTAATATTATTATTATTATTATTAATATTATTATTATTAATATTAGGCGGTCTGACATTAGCAGTGTAATATTTCTGTCCTCTGCATTGCTGCTTTTGCTGGTTCCGGCTTAACAAAGGCTGTGAGGTGCTGTTAGTCTGGACTGTGAAGGAGTTGAATGTGATGCAGATGACGGACTCGCCCCGCTGATGGACAAAACACAAGCCGTAAAAAACCTCGCCGATGTGCAGCAGAACACACTGCAGTCAGCCTCGCATCAGTGTTTATTCTCTCTGACGGCTGAGCATCGACACCTCTGCAGTGAAAGCGAACAAAAGTCAGTGTGTGTGTGTGTGTGTGTGTGTGTGTGTGTTAGCTTTGAGTCTTTATCTGCAGTATAAACCCGCTCAGTGCAGCTCTGCAGGCCTCACACTCCGTCCTGACCTGTCACAGGACTGTAAAAGCCTTTTTATTGTCACATCTTTTCTATTTCACCTGGATACACCATCACTAATTATCACATACAATTAAAAAGTCTTCTATTAACGTGGGGTAATTAAAGAAATAATAATAATAATAATAATAATAAATAATAATAATAATAATAATAATAAATAATAATAATAATAATAATAATAATAATAATAATAAATAATAATAATAATAATAAATAATAATAATAATAATAATAATAATGTATTATTGGTGAGGGTTTACTGCCTTTAGTTATGGGTGGAATTTTTCTAATGTAATGTAGGCAGTATGACCCGGATGTAAATCTGTGTATTTGTTTGTATTTTGTATTTATCTGATTTTCTACACAACCAAAATAGTTTATTGGACCGTTTCTGTGAGCCTGTCTGTCTTCTCTTAAGAGAACCAGCGGAGAACCAGCATCTGATCACCAAAACGCTGACCCTGTTCAGGCTGGACTGTGTTTTTACACTTTATGTCGTTTGTTTTTGTCTTGTTCTGCTCGTCCGTGGCGCCGAAGCACAAACTCTAATGTAGCTGCAGAGCCTGAGACGAGCTGCTTCACACTTTTATTTCTCGTTTCTGTTTGTTTTGTTTGTGTGTTTTTGTCCCCGAGACGCTTGACTGAAAACTTGCACAATTTTCTAAAGATCTCTTTGGTCATTAAAAGGAACACTTGCTTTTCCACAACAGGCTGAGCATCTAAATCCTGTGGCTGAGTGTGGCTGTGGCTGCTTTCTGCTTCAGTGTAGAGTACAGTAAAAGCAGCAGGGCTGAATTCCCTCATTGTTCTCTCTTTTACACGACTGCGAGGCTTCATTCAGCTCTTCTGGGAGAAAGAGGAGAAAGAGGAGAAAGAGGTGCAGACTGATGCATTTCTGCAATCCACACTAAAGGGCTCAGCCTGCACTTCATCAGCTTGTGATCAGAATGTGCTCAGGTCGTCATCATTCTGAAAAACAACATGGTGTCTGATTCACATCAGTCCGCTGTACAAACATAGATGTGTTGCATCAACACAGCAGATTTAGTGCTTTACTCTCCTCCTGAAACACGCGGACTGAATAAAATCAGTTCAGTAGCTTTTACATTGTGCATCTTCACTTCTGGACCAGCTTCAGTCCAACCTTTTATTTTTATAAGCAGTTTGTGGCACGTGTCCTTCACAAAAGCCTGCCAGGTCCTCCAATCAAACTATAAATCATGCAGCTCTAATAAAACTGCACCAATGCCGAGAAGAACATTCGGATCGTTTTTAGAGTCTGAACGAATCTCAGAATTCCTGCTAATGTAGCTGGTATAATAAATATATTGGGGTTCAGCAGATCTGAGAGGCTAAAAATCTAAATAAAGCACATCAGGCTTTTAGGTCAGGACCTCTGCACATCTGAGAGATGTTGGAGTTATTTTTTAAACTTTATTTTAAGGCGATTTATCACAAACAGTTTTTTTGGGGCTGGAAGAGCGAACATAAGAACACAAAATGAAAGATCATTAGTGAAGCTCTCACTAATGTGAGATTTTAGTATTTAAAGATTTAAAGGCGTCAGAAAAAAAACAACAAACAGTCCTAAAAAATAATACTAAACTAATAAAAGACAGTATGAGTCATAGGCCAACAGTATTTTAATATATACATTTATTTACAAATAAAAACCAAACCAGATTAAATCTGCAGTCTCGTTGGCACGTGAGGACAAAACTATTCAAAAATAAAACCTAATCTTTCACTTAAATGGCTTATTATTTGATGCAAGTCTTCATACCTTCGCTGGGGTGTATTTATGCTTTGTTTACATTTGTGTCCTCTCTCTAATATTCCGGATCAGATCTGATGAACAAAAACACACTCTGACCTAAACGCTCGCCTCTGTTTGTGCTCCTTTAACACACACACTGTTTAAGTTACACAGGAAAAATGCATAAAATACCAGACTGTCAGTACCACGACAAATACACCGCTTTTTATTTAATACTGAACATGAACGCACAGACATGAACAGGTGAAATGTAGAGCTCAGGCGCCACCTAGTGGACACAGTACAGATCAAAGGTTGTTGGGATGATTCATAAAATTATAACTTGGGCATAAGGCAGCACAGTACTGTACACTCTTCAAACAGGATGTTCTTTAAGGGTTCTTTGGTACAGACGCTGGTTCTACACAGTAAATCTGCCAGTGTTAAATCAACACTATTAGAGTTAACACTGAGGGTGTAAAAGTGTTAATTTAACTCTAATAGTGTTAACACTGGCAGATTTACTTTGTAAAACCATGAACACTAACATTTCTGAATGTCTGAAGAGCCCAGGAAAGGGTTCCTTGTATGTGTATTATTGTAATTATGGCACAGTCTGCTGACTTTGGTGGTTTACGATTTGGTCAGTTTTAGGTTATATGTTGTCCATTATGTGCAGGTTCATTTGACTGTGGACTCAATGCAGCATCAATACTACTACTAACATTATTATTATTATTATTATTATTATTATTATTATTAATACTAACAACAACAATAATAAAAATAATAATAACAATAATAACAACAACAATCATAATAATAATACTAACAATAATAATAATACTAACAACAACAACAACAATAATAATAATAATAATACTAACAACAACAATAATAATATTAATAATAACAATAATAACAACAATAATAATAATAATACTAACAACAACAATAATAATATTAATAACAACAATAATAATAATAATAATAATAATACTAACAACAACAATAATAACAATAATAATAATAACAATAATAACAATAATAATAATAACAATAATAACAACAATAATAATAGTAATAACAATAATAATAATACTAACAACAACAATAATAATACTAACAACAATACTACTACTACTACTACTACTAATAATAATAATAATAAACATTTTCAACAAGCCTCATGACTAACAAGCTTCATCACTATGACTGAAGTTGAATTGATTAAATTAGTTGAATTAACTAAATAAATACAGTTATTTGATAGCATCATATGGTCAGCAGTCATTTTGTGAAGTGAGATATTCAGCACATTTAATATAATTTATTTTTTTATAAAATGTAGAAAAGGGCAAAATACATTTGGACAAAACACTGTTCTTTATAGCACCATAAACCTATAAAGAACTGTTTTCATACCCTCTTTAAAGAGATGGTTCTTCAAGGGTTCTTTAGTAAAGAAAATGGCTCTTTATAGAAGGGTTCTTCAGATTCATGAGGAATGTGCTGCAGATGGTTCTATATAGAAACCTTTTAAAAATGGTTCCATATAGCACCTTAAAGGGTTCCTCTATTTTTAGAAGCTTGACATTGTAACTAAAACTGAACCCTTTTGGGGTTCTTTGAGTGTTCATGGTTCTATAGAATCATTTTCTTTACTAAAGAACCCTTGGAGTTCTATATAGAACCCTTCAAAAGTTTCATTTATAGTACCAGAAATGGTTCCACTGTTGCTACAAGCCAAATGTTTGCTAAGAGTGTATTTTGCTGGTCAGTTTGTTTATGTAAACTCTCCACATATGAAAAGAGGCAAAAACTAAAGCTAATGTCTGCTATTGTTTTCATAAATTGTAAAGAACAAGTCCCTCCCTCTTTTTATTATTCTTTTATTGTTCTCTAATTCATAACCAAGAACTTAGCTGTTTAACCACCATAAGAGCAAACAGCCTTAAATCTGTCATATCTGAATGCAGTCTGTTAGACACTCTATAATCCGCTTGTGCCAAACCATTTAGCTTTAAAAACGAATAGAAGAATGTTCCAAATCAGCCTGCTGGCAGAACAAAAATGCAGGTGTTATGACGTCCAAAGTGTGAGTTATACAGGCTGTAAGCAGTCAGTAGTCTGCACAGGTAACCTGTTAAACAAGAGTCTGACTGAAAGAAAACAAACGTATAAATCAGCTTCACTGTGCTGTTCAGTGTGACAGAGCATCTCATTAAAACAGGTGAGGTGCATCAAAAGGTCTTAACACTGTCAGACTGCTTTTTTGGCTTTCTGGAGCTTGTTTAACACCAACTGTAATGAAAGACATACTCAGTGGACACTGCAACAAAACACATGTTTCTAACAGTGAAATGAGCCGATTCTTTAAAGTAAATCATCATTGCTTCCCTCTCTGAACACTAAATGACAGAAACACAGAATTCTGATACAAAAACAAATCACACCGTTATGTTCCATTTTTAGCAGTTTTTTTATTATTATTTTTAGCCATTCAGCTCTAGTTAGTATACATTCATAGGAAGATATCAGTTCATCTTATTTTACAGTGGCATCATGTACATGATCCCATCCCCAAAATATCTACATTATTACCCCAATATGTCCACATGAGGGTCATCACACAAAACCACAATCTACAATCTCTCTCTCACACACACACACACACACACACACACTTCAGGTTAGCTTTGGGAGTATTTGCTATGACTTGTAGGTTTCGTGTGTGAACAGTTGTATGAAAAACAAAACATGTCTGTCCACATAAACGGATCCACATGCCTCCTGTGCAAAAATTTAGATTTTAGTTCACCAATTTCCACGTCTGTTTACCACCCAACTCTGTACAAAAATATAGCCAGTAAACCATATAAAAACATTTTGAAAAAGAGCAAATAAACATGTGATTTGATTAAACAATAAAAACGATGATTATATATAAAGATAATCAGGCACAGGCTCGATGGGTGTAAAAGTAATTAAACTGTGTATGACCCGTTAATAAAAATACACTGATAGTGTAGCTCTTGACACAAATGGACGGGTCATGTGTACATACTAGTCCATCTAAAGAAATTAGAACGTGGTGAAAAAGTACATTTTTGTTTGCAATTTCATTCAAAAATGTAAATGATCATATATAAGTATATAAAGCCATATTTCAAGCCTTTTTAGTTGGTTACAACTCATAAGAATCCAGCATCTCAAATGATTAGTGTATTTCACGATCAAACAGAAAATGTTCTTTTATACACTCAGTACTTGGTTGGGGCTCTTTACTATAAATTACCGCATCAATGAGGTGTGGAAGCAGTCAACGTGTGGCACTGCTGATGTTATCGAAGGCCAGGTTGCTTTGAAAGTGGCCTTCAGCTCATTAGTATTGTTGGGTCATCTTCCTCTTGACAATTCTCAAAAGTCTCTGAGATTCAGGCCATGAGAGTTGGCTGACCAATCAAACAGTAATATCATGGTCAGCAAACCATTGTGTAGTAGTTTGGCACTGTGGACTGGTGCCGAGTCCTGCTGGTAAAGGAAATCGGCATCTCCATAAAGTTTGTCAGCAGAGGGAAGTGTGACCTGTTTTAAACGCTGCTGGTAGACGACTGCATTGACTTTGGACTTGACAAAACACAGCGGACCAACACCAGTAGATGACATGGCACCTCAAACCATCACAGACTGCAGAAACTTCACACTGGACCTTGGATTCTGTCTCTCTTCACTCTTCCTCTGACTCTAGGATCATTATTTCTAAATGAAATGCAACATTTACTTTCATCTGAAAACAGAACCTTGGAACACTGCGCAACAGTCCAGTTGTTTTTAGCCCAGGTAACACTTCTGACATTGTCTCCGGTTCAGTAGTGACTTGATATTACTAATGTAGGAGCTGCAGTGCCCGGCGTGAGGCACTGACACCAGCCTCAGTCCAAGCTCTTCATCAACATTTCTTGTTTTCTCAAGGCTGCAGTCATCCCAATTTCCTTGTCCAGACAACTTTCCATTAACATGCTTTGATACAGCTCTCTGCAAACAGCCAGCCTTTTCAGCAACGACGCTCTGGGTCCTCTAGACACCTGAGAAGTCAGCAGTCTTCCACATGACTGTGGCTGTGTTTGCTAAACTAGACTAAGAGATAAAACAAATTTAATCAACCTCCAAATGAAATTTGTGATACTGGATTTGAGATGTTTGTGAGCTGTAAGAAATCAACATTAAAACAAAAAAAGCATTATATTTATCATGGTACACACACACACACACACACACACACACACACTGATAGATAGTGAGCAATATATTGGGAGCCAATATATTATTTGCTAATAAATGTACATCTGCCAAACTAAGCTGATAGTAGTGTGAACACATATGAATGAGTCATCATATATCATCATAACATACAGGGGTTAGACAATGAAAGTGAGACACCTGTCATGTTAGTGAGGGAGGTTTCATGGCTAAACTGGACCAGTCTGGTGGCCAATCTTCATTAATGTCACATTGCACCAGTAAGAGCAGAGTGTGAAGGTTCAGTTAGCAGGTAAGAGCACAGTTATATAGTATATTACAATGCACACAACATTATGGTGACATACCAGAGTTCAAAAGAGGACAAATTGTTGCTGCACGTCTTGCTGGCGCATCTGTGACTAAGACAGCAAGTCTTTGTGTCTAAATATTATTGAGCCACTTTGGGGTGTTTTGGAGGAGCGAGTCAGGAAACGGTTTCCTCCACCAGCATCACGTAGTGACCTGACCACTATCCTGCAAGAAGAATGGCTTAAAATCCCTCTGACCACTGTGCAGGACTTGTATATGTCATTCCCAAGACTAATTGACCCTGTATTGGCTGTAAAAGGAGGCCCAACACCTACTAATCAATTATTGTGTCTAAAACCAGCTGTTTCACTTTCACTGTCTAACCCCTGTAAATAATAAATGTAAAATATAACGTAAAAGATAAAAAAGCCAAAAAGCAGGTGGTGTGTTGTTTGGTACAGCCGGCCATGTGTGGTCCTGTAAACAAGCTTTGAGTGTATCAGTTTGGCACAGTAAACCATTGGGCTTAATGCCATGCATAAAATGCCGCTTTATTAATCAGCACCTCAAACATATAGATCCACTGCAGAAAAGGCCGGTTACTGAAGAGCCATATTCAGGTATAAACTGCAGTCACTGCTCACACAAACACACCTGTCAAAGGCTCCGGACTCCATGTGTGTGACTCTGTGTGTATGAGCCACCCATGGGACAGCTGCTGGAGAAACTCTTCCTCTGAGCATATTCATGCATGTCTATGACTCATTCATGCACCACACACACACACACACACACACACACCATTCTGCCCTCCCCAGTGCTACCCTAACCTCCACAGTAAAATCACCAGTGTTGACTCAACACTTAGGTTGCGTTTGCATATTAAATTTGGATGCCCGTCACTGCTCGCGGCAGCATTCGTGAAAATTCTGCAGAATATGTTCACAAAATGATTCACTCAGCTGGAGAGAAGCAAACTGCCAAAGTCACACACTCACAAATGTTCTTTTCAGTGAACTGAAAGCTTTATACTCTTCAAAGTGTCACACAGCAACGCTCATCACACACAGGTTACAGCTCGTCGCCATTTCCCCTTAGCACAGATGTGCTCCGACGCTGTGGGGGTCTCGTCCTGGAGGGACAGATTCCTGGACAGTCTGCTGTTCTTCCTGAGCATGCTTACTCTGCAGGAAATCATCAGGTTTATTTGTAGTGTCAGAGCAGAGAAATCATCAAACTGTGCTGGACTCCTGCCCTCACTTCCTCACCCTGCTTTAAGGGTGTGTGCGAGTCCACTTAAGGGCCGACGCAGCTACTTCAGGATGTCTTCACAATCAATCAGCATTAATTGTCAAGTTAAAAGATAGTGTATGTAAATATCATTTGCCATATTTATACAGTGGATATAAAGTGTACACACCTCTGTTAAAGCGGCAGGGTTTTGTGATTTAAAAAATGAGACTAATTCATCATTTCAGAAACTTTTTTCCATCTTTAATGTGACCCATAATCTGGACAACCCAATAAAAAAAAACAGACTGAAATTGTTCAGAGGGGCAAAATTCATCAACAGCCGGGGCCCAAGAGAGCAAATATTGGCAGTGCTCTCTCTGGGCGGGTAGATGGCGCTCTCTCACTCTCCTTATCACTTTCACATTGCACTGTCTGCTGGCTCAGGCGTCTACTGATTGGTCCAATCAGAGCTGGGGACCCTGTGTGTCTTCCTCCGAGCACGTTAGGCTCTCCAGTGACGGTGTATCAGCGGTGGTTCAAAAAGAAGCTGCATCACACACAACGGAGGAGGCTTGTGCTTGCCTGCACCCTCCTAGAGTCAGGGACAGTGCAAAGTGATGGGGAGAGGCCTAACGGAGGGGATGGGCTAATTGGCTACAACTACATTAGGAAGGGGATAAAATTGGCAAAAAAACTAGAAATAAATGATTTTAAAAAATCTTCAAAGGGATCTCAAGGCTTCAGTTAGGAGAAGAGAACAAACATTCCCAAGACATTAGATGTGTCATAGAACGCAGTGAAGATGTTCAAGAAGTGGATAAAATTTGGCACAACAGTGACATCACTAAGAACTGGACTTCCCTGCAAAACTGATGAAAAGACAAAGAAAACTGGTTCAGGAGGCCCAAAGCCCAACAGCAACATTAAAGGAGCTGCAGGATGTTCTGACAAGTACTGGTTCTGTAGAATATATGACAACGTCCTGTATTCTTCAGATGTCTGAGCCGTGGGGCGGCAAGACGGAAGCATTTTCTTACAAATAAAGACATCCACACCTGACTGTTTTGCCAAAATCATTTGAGAAAATGTTATGATCTGACGAGACAAAGGCTGAACGCTGTATGTTTGGTACAAAGACAGCACTCTGCATCATCAAAAGAACACCAGACCCACAGCGAAACATGGTGGAGGCAGCATTATAGTTTGAGGCTGTTTTTCCAGACCTGAATCAAACTGAACGTCTGTGGGTTGACATGAAGAGGGATGTACACAGGAGTTGCCCTCACTGTGTGACAGATTTGAAGCATTCTGTAAGGAAGGCAAAGATTTCCAAAGTGTGCCAGGCTGATAGACTTCTGCCAAAAAAACTGAATGCGGTCATAAACTCAAAGGGCACTTCAACAAAGTATTAGTTTAAGGGAGACCATATTTATACAACCACATTATTTTAACAGCAATTTGTAGACTTTTATATCCACTGTAGATATTTTTAAACCTCATTTTTTAAAGGTATCCCAAATTACCTCTTGCCAAAAACATCTTTGAAGCTCTGAAACGCTTAATTAAACACAATTAATTATCAAATCAGCTGGTAGATGACTTGATTGCAAAACTAATCAAAGGTGACAGCCCGGCGCTAGTGTAAACCTGCTGCTTTAATAAACATGATGAGCATGACTTCAACACTGGTCATTTTATCTGATAACTGATTGTGTTAAGCTTGTTTGGTAAAGCATGCCATATTCTATTCTGCTCAACTCCGTTATCGTCTCTCACTGAAGGAAACAATTCAGAAGGGAAGGGCACTCAGACCTGAACGTCATTCTCAAAATTAGGCACCAACTTTCAATACAGGTGTCTGCTGTTTGACAAACACGTGTTTTGGCCTCTCTCACCCAGCACACACAGGACAATTATAATATGAGGACCTGCTGGAATTTGTACACTGTACTGCTGGTCCTCAAGCAAAGTCGATGGAGGGTCATACAGCCAATGGGGAAAAAAAAGTATTTGGTCAGCTACTGGTTGTGTAAGTTCTCCTACTTAGAAAGACGAGAGAGGTCTGTAATCTTCATCATAGGTTCACTACAACTATGAGAGACAAATGAGAAAAAAAATCCAGGAAATCACATTGTAGGATTTTTAAAG
>BRDA01013847.1:0-22836 GCA_036984385.1 Crenuchus spilurus | reverse complement strand
GCTCCGCCCCTTCGCAGGAGGCCACACTCGCCTCCGCGCCCCCGCGCCTCCGCTCACACCGGAGGACGCTTCCCCGCCTCGACTAGCGCCGGTGAGCGCCTCCGCGCCTCCGCTCACGCCGGAGGGCGCTTCCCCGCCTCGGCCAGCGCCGGTGAGCGCCCCACGCCTCAGCCGGTCCCGTCCTGTCCACAGCCTGTGCAGTCCAGTCCTCAGCCAGTCCCGTCCGGTCCACAGCCTGTGCAGTCCAGTCCTCAGCCGGTCCCGTCCCGTCCACAGCCCGTCAGGTTTAGACCTCTAGTGGCCACACCCACGCCACGGAGGCTCGGGCCCCAGAGACCCCCGAACCATGGACCCTTAGCCCAGAACCAGGCTGGCAGCAGAACTGCCAGATTCCCTTGGCCTCTCCCAGCAGCACCGGTGGCTCCCCCACTCCAGAGACATGTGTACTGTGCCCCTGCAGGGGCCTTGGGAGTCACCGGACCTGCTGTTGGGCCCGCCCACCCCCCCTCGGCTTCCTTTGCCCTCCCTCCTCCCCGACTTTTCTTGGGGGGGGCCTCAGGAGGGGGGTGTGTTCCCTGGCCGACAGCCCTGGACGTGGCTGTCGGCATTATAAAAACTGTTTTGTCAGACCCCGCCGTCTCGTCGTCCCTGGACCTTGCCCTCAAAGTCATGTTTCCCTTGTCTCAGTTAGATTTATGTACCCTGTTTTGAACTGTTTGAGTCCACTTGTGTCCTGTTCTGGTCTGGTGTTTTGTTCCTTTAGTCTTGTTAAACCTGTTCCCATAATGTTCTGTACCCTGTCTTGTGTAATGTTTTGCCATGTTCAAAGTTATGTTCAGTTCCTTGTCTAGAGTTTTGTATGCACTAGTGTTTTGTTCCTGTTCCCCATGATCATGTACTGTCTTGCCCTGTCTCTGTTTATATTTAGTCTAGAGTCCTAGTTCTGCCCTTACCATGTGTATTGTCCCATGTTGTAGCTTTTACATTGTCATGTCCTAGGTCTTGATTTCATGTGTTCCTGAGTTCTGCCTGTTCCATGTCTTGCTTTTGTCTTGTACCCAGTCCTGTCTCGTCATAGTCTCGTTCCCCTGTCCTGTTGGTCTGCCGTCTCGGGGTCGAGACGGCTTTGGGGAGGGGTCCTGTCAGGATCTGAGCCCCTGCCCTTGTGTTTTGTCTCCCTCTTGTGTTCTGATCATGTACTACGTGCCCTTATGTGGATTTCCTGTGTCATTGTGTGTCATTGAGTCCAGCTGTCCCTCGTTTCATGTACCTTTTATAAGCTCTGTCTAGTCCTTTGTGCCTTGTCGGTCATTGTTGATGTTATAGTTATTGTTCTTGTCGTTTCGTCCCCAGTTACCTTATTATCCTGAACATGTAAGTTACCTTGTACCCTGAGCCTAGTCTTACCTTGTTTGTTCAGCCCTCGTGCTGCCTTTTGTTTTGTTCTGTCTGCCTCATTAATAAACACCCTTTGTTTGCAAGATCTCCGCCTTCGTGTTCTACCCCTGCCTGCCTCCTTACAGAATTACAATAATCTAAACGAGAAGTAACCAGACTATGAACCAAGATAGCTGTAGAATGAGGAGTAAGAAAAGGACGGAGACGATTAATATTCCGAAGATGAAAATAAGCTATCCGAGTGATATTATTAACATGGGAAACAAAAGAGAGGGTGCTATCAAGGATGATATTATTAGGATATATTAGACCACTAAAGCAAAGGCATTAATCAAACTAGCAAAGGCATCAGTTATATTAGCTTAGGCTTAATTTATACTACCTAGTAAAAGGGGCAGTAATAAATAGGGGTGTCGGACAGGGTATAGTTATGGGAAGTTGTACAATTTCTGCCCTTGTTGATAACTAGCTTCAAAAATGATCAGTATAACCAATATAACTATAAACTCATTTTAAAAGCTGGTGTTATTTAGCTAACGTGAATAAATGATGTAAAAAAATTACTATTTCTTTTTTTATTTGTTCAAAAAAGGGCACAAAAACACAATTAATGCAATTATTAAAAATCTTTAGCATTCATTTGTTGTTTTTAATCCACAGCAGAGTAACGGCAACTTTAGTGTTAAACAGGTCTTTTTATGAGATGCACAGCTGTGCCCCTAAGACTGATTGGCAAGCAGAGGGGTACAGCTGTGCCCCTTTAAATTCTGTGTGTGTCCCAGTACAACAAGTAGACTCGAGATACCCCTGCTATCAAATGTTCAGAATCACCATTCTCAGAAAACCTTTAGGTTATCCTTTGAGATTTGGTTTTGGCCTACGAGCAAGAAAAGTAATCAATATGTTCCAAATGAAATCAATAAGACCAAAATAAGCCTTAATCCCACAGCACAACTAACCAATATATCACACCAAGCAACAGCATTCAAATGTTGGTCATGCTGGATTTGAAAGGATTCAGAATAAGAAGTAACAAGCAGAATGAATTAATGTGAATTGGGAAGAACAGTTTAGCGCAGAGGTCGTCAACAGGCAAAGCATTTCAGGCAACCATACCAAACAGCCGAACATATCAGCGTAGTAAAGAAAAACTACTTAAGCGACTCTGTTTTCTAAACACGAACCACTGCAGCCTCTGTTGCAGTCCACTGTGGCAAATTACCCAGTCACATGTATTTAGGTCAATTTTCTTGCCCAAGGCCAACAGCAACCCATGGGAACACAGGCTAGACACAAAGTCAGAAAGCAAACAAGTTTAAAAGACTTTTCTTTTCATTGAGTCTTTCTGAGTAGTGAAGGGATAACATGACTCATTCATGAAAGATAAAAAATCTACAAAGACAGAATGTTTAAAATGAACGAACTACACATTTATTCTCAATAGTTTGAGGTAAAATTTGTCTTATTTGTTTTGGCACTAGTCCAAAATGACAACAGGCTTAAAACCCTTGGAAATTACCTACCATACATACATTAAATTAGTCGGGCCCCAAGTGGCTCAGCAGGCTAAGATGCTACCACTATGACCAGAGGATCGTGAGTTTGAATCCCGGTCATGCTGTTTGCCATCAACAGCCGGGGCCCAAGAGAGCAAAACTTGGCAGTGCTCTCTCTGGACTGGTAGATGGTGCTCTCACTCTCCCTATCACTTTCACATTGCAATGTCCACTGGCTAAGGAATCTACTGATTGGTCCAATCGGAGCTGGGGACCCTGTGTGCCTTCCTCCGAGCACGTTAGGCTCTCCAGTGACGGTGTATCAGCGGTGGTTCAAAAAGAAGCGGTGGCTGCATCACACGCAACGGAGGAGACTTGTGCTTGCCTGCACCCTCCTAGAGTCAGGGACATTGCAAAGTGATGGGGAGAGGCCTAACAGAGGGGATGGGCTAATTGACTACCACTACATTGGGAAGGGGATAAAATTGACAAAAACCTAGAAATAAAAAAAAGCTTAAAGCCTAAGCACCAGCAAAAGGACCTCATTGTAGATTTCTCTCATTGAGTGATGCTGAGGAGATGGATGTGGGATGTATGTTAAAGAGGAAAATGTGTTTATATGGCTTCAAAACTGATTTCCCGGTCACATCAGAATACTATGACCATGGTTTGTGTTGAACTCAGCCCAGGATGTCACAGATGCCACATGACAGGTTTTGCTGCATGGATAAATAAGTGAGCACACTAGTCAGTTGTAGCAGAGTGTAAAACCATATTATTGGGCAAAGGACTTGATCTGACTGATGTCCAAAAGGGCAGATAATATGGTACCAGGTGAAGAGTGGTAGCATCTCAGAGACCACTAACGCTGTGAGATGTTCTGGAGCAGCTGTACTGAGAGTGTAGTGAGAATGGACTTCTTGTACACTGAGTTCCTCCCAACTTCATAACAGTAGTGCCCCACAGGCCACTGATCCCAGAGGGGAACAAAAAGGTACAGAGCAATCAATACACCACAGTGGACCATTTAACCTCTATAATAAACAGAGCAGCAACAAAGAAAGTGTGAAGGTGCACTCCAAGCCAAGTAGTTATTGCCAGTATTGTGAAGGTGATCATAATATTCTGATATGATGCACAAATACTAGGGTGAGATTGAAAATCCAGTCAGGTGATGTTACTGGTGATAAGAATGAAGACTGTTTACAGCTACTGAGAATGACTTGGTTGAAAACACCATTTGGTTGCCAATTTTTTGTAATTTTGGAATCTGAAGAAGACAATGAAACAGTGGTGATTGCTATGATGACAGTTGACCCTAATTAAACAACAAAGGCCTTCAGATTAGAGTACAAATTACACAAAGTTGCACCCGAGAATTCCTTCTCCATACTGACTGTTTACTTGTAGTGAAAAGCCCCTGTTAAACAGCAGCATGTCCTTTCCAGTCACATGTTCATGGAGATTTATAAGATGTTAGAAGCGATGAGTGTGACAAGCTAAAAGGGAGTCCTGCTGACCAAAAGATCTGAGCCGTGAAGACGTACAGAGGCAGATATACATAGTGACAAGAGTGACAACACTGTTGCAGTTTTGCTGGTACAAATCGATCAGACACAGCAGAGCTGCTAAAGCTTTTAACCCCCTGGAGTCTCTTATATACACACTCTCATGGAGTCTGACATGCTTTGACTTTTTACAAATTACACCCATCTAAAATTATTTTTTCCATTTTGTGTTCAGCACAAACTCAGCAACAACAGTGTCAAAACAGTAAGAGTGTCATAAATCTATATTTTGATCACATCTGCTCTAAACTTAGACTTTCCAAAACCTATTTTCAGATGTGCTGATGAAAAAGTTTGGGCTCCCCTGTTAATTTTCATGATTTTCCTTTATCATTGGTTGTTCGGATCAGCAATTTCAGTTAAATATATCATACAGCAGATTAACACGGCGATGTTTGAGAAGTGAAATTAAATTTATAGGATTTACAGAAAAAGTGCAATAATTATTTATACAAAATTAGGCAGGTGAAATTACATCAATATTTAGTAGATCCTCCTTTTGCAGAAATAACAGCCTCTAAACGTTTCCTATAGCTTCTAATGAGAGTCTGGATTCTGGTTGAAGGTTTGATGGTTTTTGAGCATGGACAGCCTACTTTAAATCACCCCAGAGATTTTAATAATATTCAGGTCTGGGGACTGAGATGGCTATTCAAAAACGTTGCACTTGTTCCTCTGCATGAATGTCTTAGTAGATTTTGAGCAGTGTTTAGGGTCGTTGTCTTGTTGAAGTATCTGGCCTGGCGCAACTTCAACTTTGTCACTAATTCTTGAACCTTGTTCTCAAGAATCTGCTGATATTGACTGGAATCCATGCGACCCTCAATGTTAACAAGATTCCCAGTACCTGCACTGGCCACACAGCCCCACAGCATGATGGAACTGACACCAAATCTGACTGTGTTTGTGTTTGTCTTGGAATGCTGTGTTCTTTTTCCGCCATGCATACCGCCCCTTGTTATGTCCAAATAAGTCAACTTTAGTTTCATCAGTCCACAGCACCTTATTCCAAAATGAAGCTGGCATGACCAAATGTGCTTTAGCAGACCTCATGTGACTCTGTTTGTGGCATATGCACAGCCTCTCCTTGTGCAAAGTGCACTGAATAGTTGAACGATGCACAGTGACACCATCTGCAGCAAGATGATGTTGTAGGTCTTTGGAGCTGGTCTGTGGGTTGAATATGACCGTTCTCACCATCCTTCGCCTCTGCCTATCTGAGATTTTTCTTGGCCTGCCACTTTGGGCTTTAACTAGAACTGTGCCTGTGGTTTTCCATTTCCTCACCATGTTCCTCACAGTGGAAACTGACAGCTGAAATCTATGAGATTTTTTGCTTCCTTTCCATTAAACCAATCTTTGTTTTCAGGTCATTTGAGGGTTGTTTTGAGGCTCCCATGTTGCCACTCTTCAGAGAAGATGAAAAGAGGACAAAAACTTGCAATGGGCCACCTTAACCCTTTCTTATAATTGGATTCACCTGTGTATGTAGGTCAAGGGTCAATGAGCTTACAAAACAAATTTTGTGTTCCAGTAATTTGTGCTAAAGGTATTTAAATCAATAAAACAACAAGGGTGCCCAAATGTATGCACCTGTCTAATTATGGTTAAATAAGTATTGCACACTTTCTGTAAATACTACAAACTTCATTTCACTTTTCAAATATCACTGTGTTTGTCTGCTGTATGATATATTTAACTGAAATTGCTGATCCGAACAACCAATGATTTATAAAGGAAAATCATGAAAATTAACAGGGGTGCCCAAACTTTTTCATACCACTGTATTGACTACACACTGGTCATTACAGTTTTTAGAAATAGTATGTGATTTTATTTATAAAGCTTAAGAAATGTGAGCCAACATGTGTTTCACTCATTCAGTGGTTCCTAGACTGAATATTTATGAGACAGGTATGAACAGGTCTTTTGTTCAGGATCACCTCAGGTGAGAGGTCTTTGTTCAGATTCTCATTCCACACATTCCACTGCTGGTAATTCACCAATGGAATGTCTGGAATTATCATGACATTATCATATGAATGACAGATTGCGTCATTTGGCAGTAAAAAAATGTGCAGCTGTCTGACTCGCTCTCAAAAACATGTCTCTGCTGATTTAAGCTCCTCTCACAAATATCTAAAAACATATTTTGATTCAAGCTATATATATATAAAACACCTACCATGTTGGTCCACCTTGTAGATGTAAAGAAACAATAGCTCATCTGTTGCTGCACAGTTTGTGTTGGTCTAGTATTCTTAGTCAAGCAGTGACACTAAGGAGTTTAACAACTCTTCAACAACTCTGTTGTGTCTGATCTGCTCTGACCACACCCAGTGATCACCACCCAAGTGATACCTGCACTACGGTGGCCCAAAATGCACCTATATGGTCAGTGGAGCTGATAATATGGATGATGAGTGTAGATACAAGTAGGTAATTGTAATGTTATGGCTGGTCAGTGTATGTCCATAGTTAGACCACTTCTACTGCTTCTGCTGACATGAAACATTCACAGTGTAATGTCAAAAATCATGTAATTCATAGTAGTTACTAAGTAATAAGTGTGGAGTTACAGGGGTTAAAACCTCTGACAGCAGGATTCATTCATGTCCAGGCTTGAAACTGTCAGTGCAGCAAAATTTTCCCATGTTGCCAGGTCACGCAGTATAATGACATGGCCAGGGCCAAGGCCTCAGGTCACACAGCTGCATTGTGCTCCCACGCTCCACCCCTTCTGGCCAGAACCCCACTCCTCATACAGTTCATTCTCCTCCTGCAGCCAGGACGTCTATTGTGGTCAGATACTGCAGTTCTATTTCAGTGCACAATGATAATGTTTTCTGCAAAGAACTCGATGCCTAGTACTTTCTCAGTCAAACACTCTTATAGAGATGAACGGAACTACATATTTACAGTCATACACAAATAAAAAAAAATCATAAATAAGTTCATTTTTGTTCATTAATTCAAAATTGTACACTTGTAAAAGTGACATATTTCAAGTCTTTTTTGTTTTAATACTTAATACTTTTTGGCTTATAACTCAATTAATCTCAATTTATTAGAACATTTTATGTCAAGTCTGAGTAAATTACTATTCAAACAGTATAAGTACCATGTACCTCTCAGCCTACAACTGCTGCATTTCTAATATCAAGTCACTCCCGAACACCTGCGTAAAGGAGAAAAAGAACTGGACTGTGGCTCAGTGGTCCAAAGTCCTCTTTTCAGATGAAAGTAAATGTTGCATTTGATTTGTAAATCAAGCTCCTAGAGTCTGGAGGAAGAGTTCAGGGTGAAGTTTCTGCAGTCTGTGATGGTTTAAGGTGTCCTGTCATCTGCCGGTGTTGGTCCACCAAAGTCAACATAGCCAACTAGCCTGAGATTTTAGAGCACTTCATGCTTCCATCTGCTGACCAGCTTTGTGGGGATGCTGATTTCCTTTTTCAGTAGGACTCAGCATCTACACAAAATGCTAAAAATACCACCAAATGGTTTGATGAGCATGATACTACTGTGCACATGGTCAGCAATAATAATCAAATAAGTTGTTGGAATCACATGATGAAGGACTGGTTTTAACTGATTAACCAAACGTATAAAGTTTTCACTTCATTACACAACCTCTACCAGTTGGACTGTTGACACAAGGCAGGTTGGGTCCATGGATTCATGGTGATGGTGCAAAATTCTGACCCTGTTGTCTGTGAGCCTCAACAGAAATCAAGATTAATCAGAACAGGATACAATTTTTCAGTCTTCAGCTGTCCGGTTTTCTGTAGTCTGACTTGACTTGACTTAAAGAAGTGAAATTCAGTGCAGTCTTCTGCTGTATTTGCCCATCCACCTCAAGGTTCGATGTGTTGTGCATTCCGAGATGCATTTGTGCTCATCACAATTGTACAGAGCAGTTATGTGAAGTTATTGCAGCCTTGAACCAACTCTGGCCATTTTCATCAGCAAGGCATGTTGGTCCACATAACTGCTCGTCACAGCGTATTTTTGTTTCTACTGCACCATTCTGAGCTAACTCTAGAAGCTGTTGTGTGTGAAAATCACAGGAGATCAATAGTTATAGAAATACTTAAACTGGCCTGCCAACAATCACGCCACACTCAAAATGACTGAGATCACGTTTTTTTCTCCATTCTGTTGGTTGATGTGAACATTAACTGAAGCTGCTGGCCTTTATCTTCATGATCAGATAATTACATGAATGAGTAAGTGTACTGAATTTCATAATAAAGTGATTGGTGTGTATTTGTATATATTAAAATATAGCTATTATACAGTAAACAGTTCAGCAGTGTTTTACTGTAAGGTAAACAAAATAAAGTAAGGCTTCAGCACACAGCAGTGGACCCTGACAGCAAAGGTATTCCAAGGATAAATCAATAAATCTCCCACTTCAGAATGAAGCAGTTTACACACAGTTCAAAGCTAAGTGGGACACGTGGACTCAGTAATTGTCCACAAGACTGTATTTCTACATGGCTGACAAGAGGGTCTTTGAACTCCATCAACAGACTTCATTAACAGGTCGTCAAAGCCGTCATGATCCGTCACTTTTGCTCCTTACTTAGCTGCTTCATCACCCAGGACTGTGCCCAACTGTGCATGTCTCTCCCTTATGGAAAACGTTTAACCTCCATTATATGCCTTGTTCCAGTTAATTTAAGGATATATCCCAATTTTCTCTACCATATCTGTAGTATACGGTCAATTACCATGGACATGTTTCCTTATACTCAGTACTGAAAACTACTGAGAAGTTGCAGAATTCAGTGAATAATTGTGACCCCGCCAGGGAAAACCAGGCCAAAGTCACTGGGCAACTTATTGAGATATCGTGTCAATATCGTGTTACTCACATTAGCGACAAAACTTAGCCACTCAGTATTACTGCTGTAAATGAAAGATAATAGTCTCAGATATCTATCAGAGTACATATTTTGATCAAAAACAAAACTTTAATTCACAAAAAAGTTGTTTTGAAAAAAACAAATTTAGAAAAAAAAGAATGATGTCACATGTTTAGTGACAAACGTGACTTTATCCTGTTTTGGATTGCATTAGATTAAAAGACAGATGTCTGTAATGAAGCATTTTACAAATTTATTTGGTGATGAGATCTTTTATTTAATAAAGGTAATATTTATATGTTTAAAAAGAAAATGCAAAGATGAATTTAGTCTAAACCTCATATTTATTAGTGAATATTACAATAACACACTAGTGCATCTAAAAAAAAACTAGAATACTGTGAAAAATATATTTGGGTTTATAATTTAATTCAAACGGTAAACCGTCATATTTTATGTTCATTACATGTAAAGTGATATTTCAAGCATTTTTTGTTTACAGTTGATCAATTTGGCTTATAGCTCATGAAAATACAGAAACAGATTTGTTTGAATAAGTTACTATTCAAACAGTATCAACATTAAAACAAAAAAAACATCACTTTACATATAATTAATTTAAAATATATGACAGTTTATGTTTTGGAATTAAATTATGAAGACAAATTAATTTTATCATGATATTCAAATTTTTGGAGATGCACAAATACTTTATTTTCCATATTTTTGAAACACAGTTTCAGTTAGAGATCTGTAATTAAGGTTGTATAAATGTAAATAAAACAGTAAATACGTCTTTTATCTGACAGAAACGTAAAACCAAACCAATGGATGAATTCTTGTCTGCCTTTGGTATCATCCATCCATCATCCACCACTTAATCCTGATCAGGGTCATGGTTAGTCCTCTACCCCCAACCAGGCACAGGGCTGGGCATTACACACTATCCTAGCTAAGCCCAGGACAGGGCACCAATCCATCACTGGGTGCGCACGCACACACACACACACACACACACACACACACACACACACACACACACACACACACACACACACACACAAAGATCATTTAAAGTACCCAATTCATCTGACCCCCAGGATTTTAGACGGTGGGAGGAAACCGGAGCCCCCAGAGGAAACCCACACATGGGAGAGGCATCAGTATCAATTGGCAATTTTCATATTTGAGAACAATAACAGTGGATTTAATTGAAAATATAGTTTGAAAGCAAAGACAGAAAGCAGAAAATCACAGAAAAATGTAAAACACACGCACACACACACACACACACACACACACACACACACACACACTTCCTGGCATTGCATCATTATTCCATTTTGAGAAACGACAAAGCCTTGTGACCCTCAGTCAATGTACATGGGAGATGGGTCATTTATCTGTGTTGTGATCTCTTGAATACCCCCTCCCCCCACACACATACACAAGCTAAACATGACTCACACATCCTGTAGGAACAACTGAAGAGCTGAGGTAGCCAGACCTTGGAAATGCCTCTTATGTTTACTCTCAGTATTAGCCTCAAACAGCATAAGCATTAAAGGGCTAAATGAAAAAAGGGAGATTGGTGTTTACAAGAACACAAAAACATGTCACATCAGGGTCACAAAAACATGTATTCAAAGAACGTAAACCATTTCTGAGCTCTGCCTCATGACAAAAAAAACATCTATGTCATTAATGGGAAGCAAGCCATAGTGATGTAAAACAAGTGACCAGGCTTCTGATTGTGATTTCCCAAGAAGGGTCGTGTAGTGAGTGTGACTGACAGGCAAACATTGAAAACACTCTCAAGCTCAAATTGCCATACCAAGAGGCATATCAAGGGTAAGGTTACGAAAAAAATATATTTTTCTTCTTTTAAAACGAGGGTCACACATAATCAAGATCTGAATCAAAAAAGGTAACAAGCTGAAAAGGCTGCTCTATGTATGATTTCCTTGGCTAAAAATGAAAGGAGTAGAATTAGTTTAGAAAAAAATAGAACGCGTGGTCTATTCGCAGGCTGCTTACCAAAGCCTAAAATATTCATTCAAAAATTAAATGTGTTCAAACTCTATTCATTCTTGCTGAAACTCTGACATCTTGACAGCTTGTACCAAACATTTGGGTAATGCATTTCTCTGGGTTTTTAGGGCTGTTTTACAATGCTCTCAATTACTTTAATTTTCTCAAGTGCTGGATGTTATTACTTGCGCACCGTTGGGATTTGAAATGTTACATTAGCACCAACATTGCTCAGATTCACATTAGGTTGTGCAAGACAAATAAAACTACCAAATGTTGGTACAAATTGCTTTCAATTTTATAATTCCAATACAGATATCTCCACATTCTCAAATCTAGCTTTAAAAGGGTGGTTCATCCAGACCATATTTACCCAGTTTTCCACTTTCTCAAATGTAATTAATCAGCCAAGACATGCTGTGAGGCCAATGTTGCTAACAAGCAGTAAAGCTCAAGTGTCACCCAAAATAGTCCAGTTGTTTCAATCAAAATACATCACAAAAACATGTCTTAGCCCACTAAAACTAAATCCAGATCTTAGTTAAGGTCTCAGATATGTCACTGTGGTTTAGAAAATAGTATATTATATAATTATGTAATACATTATACTATTATATAATAGTATATAATAGACTTCTTGTAAACTATAACATTTAACAGCCAGTTGTACTATTGGTCACAGCTGCTTATAGTGCTGAATTCTATTAATTTCTTAAAGTTAATTAGTTTTTATAAGATTCAATGGAATAAGGCAAACTGTCTCCTAAACAACACTGACTATTGCGTTGAGTTGCTAAATGAAAAACCCATTTCTGACTTACATTACTAGCATGGAAATATTTTACTCAGGCATTTATGTAAGACTTCCCTCCAAGTTCAAAAACCTCTGCATGAGGACATCATTTCAGATAAGTCCACCATAACATCACCCATGAGAGAGACAAAAACAAAGCTATTAATAGGCATGAGGGAAAACACTATATCATGAGGAAGATTGTGGAAGAGGAAGTATACAGCCCACTCTCATTGAGTATTCATAGAGAGAAAATAGCTCCTGTAGCAGATGCAGAAAACAATAGGTTTGCACCACTTCAGGAAATCAGACTATAATGCAATGCTCCGAAAATCTGAATCTTTCATATATAAACAGATATCTCTGTGAAGCTGTACATATCACCTATACTGCAGCGCAGAAATTTCAAAAATCCTTTAAAATGTAGCCTAAGGCATCATGAGAAGACTGCTCAAACCAGTGCTATAGAAATAGCAACCACTAAATGATATATCTTCAACATAATATGCACATAATTGCAGAGAACATTTATTCCTACCAAAACAGTTACCCTTCCCGGTCATGCGGTTTGCCATCAACAGCTGAGGCCCAAGAGAGCAAAATTGTCAGTGCTCTCTCTGGGTGGGTAGATGGTGCTCTTTCTCTCTCTAACACTCACACATTGCAATGTCAGCTGGCTCAGGTGTCTACTGATTGGTCCATTCAGAGCTGGGAATCCTGCGCTTTCCTCCGAGCGCATTGGCTCCCCAGTGACGGTGTATCAGTGGTAGTTTGAAAAGAGGTGGTGTCTGGAATACTGTCACACACAGCGGAGGAGGCTTGTGCATGTCTTCACCCTCCAAGTGATGGGTAGAGCCCTTCACGGATGGGATGGGTTAATTGGCTACTACGACATTGGGAAGGGGATAAAAATGGGCAAAAATATATAAAAAATAAAAATAAAAAAACATTTACCCTTAACAGCACTATAAATTATAAAGTAAACACTCTATCCTGAGAAGGCCCTGATGATGAACTGTCTAAAACAGAGAAGTTTCACAACCTGTTTCACTCAGACTCTTATAAATCTCCTGTTGAATCTCAGACTTGGCTGTCTGCCGACTCTTTTCATGTCTGGTTTACCTTAAACAGTCAATGCCAAGATTAGGGTACTTTAAGCAGTTGCCCCAGGGTAGATAAGCTTAAATTTCTCTTTAACTCCTAAGACTCTTAAGGTTGAAACAGACCTTTACAACTAAATACGAATGTTAAAAGATATCACGGTTGTGATATTTTAGCTTTTTTTAACATCTGAGAATTCCATCAAAATAGGTTATGATTTAAATTTCTATTCCCCAACACCTCAACTAACCTGAATTATATCCAGGTCTAATTAAGATCTGAAAGACTAGTCAATGTGTTTTAGGACACAGTTTGATTTAAGGCTTGTTGCCATTACAGGACTTTAAAAATCCTAAATGATGTTGATAACGTGAGAGAGATTTCTCCCCTAATTTTACTTGATTGTTGTTAGTCATGAAGGTCCCCACTGAAATGAAACACTTTCAGAATATGTGTACCTGACAAACGGCTCTGAGCCTCAAAACCTCAAAGGAGTTTCTTGCTATATCGAGAGCAGGTGGGTGTTTCTCGCAGACTAGATGTAAACAAACACACTGGATGACAGCGAAGCAATTTCAGTGCCAGTTGAAAAAGAAAGGGATGAGGATGAAACTATAACAGCACACATTAAGACACTCATGCTGTTGCCACAGCTCCACAAGTCCACCTGTACACACTGACTTATTCAGCTCAGCTCGGCTCTCATTGGCTTTCAGGCATGATGGTAAGGTCACGTTTTCGGTGTCCACCTCACACTACAGAATAATGAGTCTATTTAGAATTCCCAATCAGGTGCAGCCCTGACTGCACTTGGGGAAGATGATAGGGGTAAAGACTGGATTATAAACTTCACACTACAGGATCATCTGGGAAAATAATCATCATTATGCTGTAGTGTGAACCAGGCTTTACTGTGAGTATTTAAAGTCAATAAATCCTGAAAGCTACAGGCAGACACTACAGACAGCAGCAGGGCTGTTTTGAATCAGATTCATCATCACTAAAACTGATTCTAATTTCCATTTAGTTTGTATATTTAAGTGATTATGTAGTTAGGGTTAGACTCCTAACATGTCTTGCCTGTATGAACCACCTCTACATGCTTACATCATTGCTTTAACCATTGACCTGTGTTTGTGAGTAAATTTGTTTAGGCTGGATTATGAGGATGCCTTGATTCATCCACAGATAACATCTGAAACAGGATAGAGACAAAAGTGCATATTGCTTCCTTTAGCAATATCAGTAATATGAAGGCCAATGTCACAATAACAATTAAGTAATAATATACCACGCAGCCCCTAAGATATGTTATACATGGTGCTTTGATATTAGTTACAGGAATTTTTTCAGCAAAGGTTTAATTCTAAGGAATTCATCAGCTTGACAGGAAAATTGCAGGCTTTGAGCCAGAAACAGTCGCCTCAGGACCCTCACTGTCTGATCTTCAGTAGTGTCTGACAGCAGGCATCCTGCTGACCTGTTGGAGAGGCTACTGGGCCAGCCACTGGGCGCAGGAAGAACAGCTCAGGACACAGTCCAGACAAGAAATAACTTCCATCCTCCAACCCAGCAGGAGATGTTTGTTGCAGGCTACAGACCCATTCCACTTGAAAGTAATACTTTTCTAATTGATTTCCATCCACTTTGTTGAAACATTTTCCATGTCAAAGATGTTAAAGCAAACGGTATGAAACTAATCCTACATCTTGTGTTTTCAAAATCCAGAAAATTTATACTCAAAATGAAGAAAGACACAAAAACAAAGAGGGAATGTGAAAAGAGGCTGGTTCAGTTCACTAATCACATGTCCATGTCATGTTAAAAATATATATAGTTGTAAATAAAAAAGGTTTTACATTTGTAGACAGGTCATTTATTTGTTTTAAATGAAAAGTTCACTTGTAATTACTTATTTTTTATCAGCTAAATTGATATTAAAAAAGAGAAATGCTGTTCAGTAAATAATAAAAACATCATTGGTCCTTTATAGGCTTGGGCCAGTAAACAATGCCACTGTTCATCATCTATAGCTGATGGACACCATACTGATTTTTCTGACTATCCACGGATTTTTTTTACCATGTTGCTGTGACTGTAGCTTTGAGTTTTACTTTCACTTTTATTGCTCGTTGCTGGAAAAGCTGGGATAGTTACACACTGATTTATTTATTATTCGTCAGTGAAGAATGTTTTTCAGCAAAGAAATAACATCCTTGTCAAGATAATGTCACGTGACGATGTCATTATGTCAAGTGCCTGTGACATCTTGCAATTCTCTGCAACACCGTTATCACGTCCCTTTGACTAGTCTGCAGAGGCTATATAGAATAAATATTAAGTAAAACTAAGGAAATGGATAAAACTGTGCAAATCAAGAAAATTCATTTACCGTATGTAGAATTGACGTAATAGTCATTAAATAGTGATTGT
Organism: Crenuchus spilurus; assembly: GCA_036984385.1. Lineage (NCBI taxonomy): Eukaryota > Metazoa > Chordata > Actinopteri > Characiformes > Crenuchidae > Crenuchus > Crenuchus spilurus. The sequence continues at coordinate 7,148 of BRDA01013847.1, read as the reverse complement.
AACATTTTTCAGCAACTATTGATGCAACAGCCGCTGAAAAAGATGCAAAAGAAAGTATATAACAATTTATATTGCCTTTGTAAGACTAGTTACCTTATCACACCCCTCATCATGTATTGTAATGGTTCCTTGTGGACACTGTTCAGTTATTTATTATGCTTTTTAACATTTTTATTTATTCATTTTTGCCAATTGTTTTTATCCCTTTCCAATGTAGTAGTAGCCAATTAGTCCATCCCATCCGTTAGGGCTCTCCCCATCACTTTTGCACTGTCCCTGACTCTAAGATGGTGAAGACAAGCACAAGCCTCCTCCATTGTGTGTGATGCAGCCACCACCTCTTTTCAAACTACCACTGATACACCATCACTGGGGAGCCTAACGCGCTCGGAGGAAAGCGCAGGATTCCCAGCTCCGAATGGACCAATCAGTAGACACCTGAACCAGCAGACATTGCAACATGAAAGTGATAGGGAGAGTGAGAGCGCCATCTACCCACCCAGAGAGAGCACTGCCAATTTTTGCTCTCTTGGGCCCCGGCTGTTGATGGCAAACAGCATGACCAGGATTTGAACTTGCGATCCTCTGGTCATAGTGTCAGTGTCTCAGACTGCTGAGCCCATTTATTATGATTTTGATTAGCTTTAAACTCCTCTACTATAGCTACTGCATGCAACTTTACTACTGAGTGTATGTTTATGCTGTCATTTGTTATCAATAAAAAACAAATAAGTCACAATTGCACATCTTCAAGTTGAAGTTTATGTAAATTTCATAATTGTTCTGACAAAATGAATCATCAGGATAAACCCGTTCTGTGCTGACCCTTTAAATTAGCTGAGGTATAATGATAATACATGAACAAAATGTCTGTTTGTGTGAATGTGTTCAAAGATTAGTGTTATACCTGCAATGTTACATTCCTTCAAAAAAGATCTGACTTTAATTACCCCAAAGAGCCAGACCAATTTTCTCAGACCTGGAGAAATGACAGCACTGCCTGTGTATGTCAAAGAAGTGTTGGTGGGTAATTGCACGCTGTGAGGTGCTGTGAGATGTGTTTGCTGATGACTTTGGAGAAAATAGTAGTGACTGGAATACTTTATAAGCTTTTAAGGGGGTTGGATTAACAAGGCATTTCCCCTCATTTTCAGCTTAGGTAATAAATCTGCTCTATGTTTCATTTAATATGATTCTATCTTAGATTATTCTTTCTATGTCTGAGTTTTGGGTCTACAGCGCATCTCTTCCCTATATTACTGTGCATCTGACACGTGCAAGGAACTGACTGCTGTCTGTGTATCCAGGTGAACCTTATGTGCAGTGTTTGGGGACTGAGCCTAAGACTTCACTGACCCATAAGCAAGGAGTGAGAGGGCATACAGGGGCGGCCACTCAGCCTGAGGGAATCACTGCCTGCCTGCACAGTGCATTGTAATGGAAGATGAGATTTCTGTCTAGACACTTACACTTGCAATTCAAGTGAAACTGCACCAACATTATTTGACATACACTGGCAGGACAAAAGTATTGGGACAGCTGCTCATTCATTGTTTCTTCTGAAATCAAAAATCAGCTAGATGTTTGAGCATTGCTGGGCGGATATGACTGCATTCAGTAACAACATTATCAGTGAGGTACGCATTTTGGATGATCACGACCCCACCTCATCCCCAACTCCTCCTAAAAGTACTGGATGGTGCAGAGAACACAGTTCCACTGCTCCACAGCTCAATGATGGGGGTATTAAACCCCTCTAGTCTACTTCAGCTACCATTCTCAGATAAAATCAAGTGCAATGAAGGCACACTGTCTGCAGCATTTTGTCATTTCAAACACAAAGTCATTTTCTATAGCTTCTTATGCTGGGCCTGAGAAATTCATCCTGTTTACAGACTGTACTGACATTTCAAGACAAATTAAACCTTTTCCCAGACATCGTTTCAATACCTCAGGTATAATAAGCATTTACTTAAACAGTTCTTTGACACACAGATGAACTGAATTGATGTGATTGTTGTAATTTTACTGCCACAACTAGTTTCATTTCACATGAACGTTTCCCAGATGCTCTGCTTTCTGATTTGCATTCCAATAACACGCAGACATTTCACACTGATCTACATTGACTCTCTAATGGGTTAGGCCTATATAACTTGCTTGAAATGCAAATGAAATGAGCTCGCGGATATTAAGAGAATATACATGTGATATAAAATATGCATCAGTGAAGTCTCTAGATATGAGGAGACATTATTAGAAGAAAAATGAGGTACGCCGATTTTTAATTTTCTATGCATGAGCGAATACATTTTTATAAAGTAAGATATGACAAAGGACGTATGAATTTACTTAAATATTTTCAGCCCATTGACCACAAACTGGCCATTTTATTAAACAATTCACTTTCAGGCACTGCTGATGTACAGACCCTGTAGCCAGTCCATTGTTATATATTCTTTCACATCTAGTCCTTCAGCAGGCAGAATCTGACCAAGAGCTGCTCTTGGGTAGTGGACCTGTATCAGTCTAGCAGTGATACACTCCACACATGACTGTGCTACATGACTGAGGCTGAAATAAAATCTTTAAAAATACATTTAAAAACCCTCAAAAAACGTGTGCATCTGAATGCTCTACTTGATATACAGTGGGGACAAAAAGTATTTGGTCAGCCACTGATTGTGCAAGTTCTCCTACTTAGAAAGACGAGAGAGGTCTGTAATTTTCATCATAGGTTCACTTCAACTGTGAGAGATAAATGAGAAAAAAAATCCAGGAAATCACATTGTAGGATTTTTAAAGAATTTATTTGTAAATTATGGTGGAAAATAAGTATTTGGTCAATAAACAACCAGTGAGAATTCTGGCTTTTACAGACCTGTTAGTTCTTCTTTAAGAAGCCCTCCCCCCTGCACTAATTACTTGTATTAATTGCACCTGTTTGAACTTGTTATGTCTATAAAAGGCAACTGTCCACACTCTTAATCAATCACACTCCAAAGAGCTTTCTAAGGTCAACAGGGACAAAATTGTAGACCTGCACTAGGCTGGGATGGGCTACAGGACAATAGCAGCTTGGTGAGAAGGCAACAACTGTTGGCACAATTATTAGAAACTGGAAGAAACACAAGATGACTGTCTGAGGCTCCATGCAAGATCTCACTTCATGGGGTAAGGATGATCTGAGAAAGGTCAGGAGTCAGACCCGAACTATACAGAAGGACCTGGTCAATGAGCTGACACACACTCAACCACACACACCAATGAGAGGAGGAGGAATGGGCCAAAATACCAGCTACAGTGTGTGCAAACCTGGTGAAGACTTACAGGAAACGTTTAACCTCTGTCATTGCCAACAAAAGTTATGTTACAAAGTATTGAGCTGAACTTTTGTTATTGACCAAATACTTATTTTCCACCATAATATACAGATAAATTATTTACAAATCCTACAATGTGATTTCCTGGATTTTTTTCCTCATTTGTGTCTCACAGTTGAAGTGAACCTATGATGAAAATTTCAGACCTCTCTCGTCTTTCTAAGTAGGAGAACTTGCACAATCAGTAGCTGACTAAATACTTTTTTGCCCCACTGTACACTGTCTTAAAACACTGATTAGTCAGTGAGACATTAATTAAGATCTGGATGTGGTTTCACATTGAAAACACTGAGGTGTGTTAGGTGACTATTGAGTTGTGTTTATCAACATCATAAGCCTCACAGCTCGGGTTCTAAACTAAATAATCAAAATTTGGACTCCAAACATGTCTCAGCTGATCTACTAAATCTGGAAAAAGGATGTAAATATATATACTGTGTACTTATTAAAGGAATATGCTTGTAATAAGGAAGTAATATTGTGAAGAGTCAGGGCTGCAGTGCGCCACTCACCAGAGGGGGTTTTATCACAGTCCTGTAGATTGCACTGGCGTGTGTTCTCTGGCCAGGGCTCATGGTCACACTGGGCCTGCTCCTCTTCCACCTGCTCCTCCTCAGCTTTTGTGTTGACACACTTGACCAGCCGATGCTGTATCCCTCCACCACAGGGCACCGAGCACTGCCAACAAACACATGTTGGAGATGTCTGAGAAGCACACAAGCCATATGCGAGCTGTCCAGTCAGGGTCAACTGGGGCGGACATTTAATTACTCATCTCATCAGATTCTTCTGAAGTTTGTAAGGAAAAAAACTAAGCTTGTCCACTCTCAGCCAACAAGAAGTAACTAAGAAGAAGAGGACTAAGAAGTTGTATTCTTGGTTAAATATGAGGACCATAAGTACTCATGGCTTTCCACTAACAGTTATTACATTCACCCTAACACTGTACACTATCATTTAATACATGTACATCACATCATCTGTGTGACTGACTGTATATTGCAGGTTTTGTCATTTTAGACACAGTCTATATTTCTTGTTCCTTGTCACATTTTGTGTACACTATATGTCCACTCTATACTGTTTGTTTATTGTTTGTAAATATGTAGATTACTTGTACTTTCTATTCTTATTTAATACTTTTTTGCCCATTTTCTCTCCTTCCCAATGTAGTAGTAGTAGCCAATTAACCCATCCACTAGGGGGCTCTCCCCATAACGATGGACTGTCCCTGACTCTAGAAGGGTGAAGTCAAGCACAAGCCTCCTCTGCTGCGTGATACAACCACCGTCTCTTTTCAAACTGCTGCTGATACACCATCACATTGGGAAGCCAACGTGCTCAGAGGAAAGCGCAGGATTCCCAGCTCCGAATGGACTAATCAGTAGACGCCTGAGCCAGCGGACATTGCAATGTGAAAGTGATGGGGAGAGAGAGCGCCATCTACCCGACCAGAGAGAGCACGGCCAATTTTTGCTCTCTTGGGTCCCGACTGTTGATGGCAAACAGCATGACCGGGATTCAAACTCGCGATCCTCTGGTCATAGTGTCAGCGTCTTAGCCTGCTGAGCCACTTGAGGCTCCATTTTTATTTAATACTTGAGAGTGACACCAATGGCAGAAATTCCTGGTGTGCATCAACATACTTGGTAAATACATTTGACTCTGATTTTGTACTGTAAGTCAAGTTACTGCATTTATGTTTGTTCAAACTGATTTAAGTTAAATGTATTGCAAATGGACATTTAAACCATGCAGCAAGGCAGTGTCGGCAATGTTCTGGTTTTTGTTTTCTATTGTTCATACGTCTTGGATGCAATGCGAAATGAAGCATCAGTGATGATAAAGTTGTACAATTTGAACTTTGTAAAGATAATTCCAAGAAGATGGAATGCAATTTTTTAGAAAACAACTTTAAATTGTGAAAACGTTAAGTGTAAATTATGTTCAGTGGTTCTATAAAGTTTTCAGACAGCACATGAAGTGTTTAGGCTGTTAGCCAGGACTAATGATTAGTGTTTAGTCAACGTTAGCTCTTTCACTGACTTAAATTAAATATCTTCAGAACTGGACAGCCATAAATGCCTTTTCATCATTAGTTGTGAGCCATATGAATGTAACTGTGTTTCAGCAGAGTACATGTACATCCCACATTTGCACAAGAGTGGTGCAGTGAAACGTGACAAGTTTCTTTCAGGGTGGATTTGTGTTTATCAAAGAGAAACTTTAATTAAAAGCTGAGGTGCATTCACGTGCTATAGGTACAGAAACTGGCCCCTGGTGAGTGTTACATGTACTCAACATGGGTTGGGAGATTTTGAACACAAAAGCTTCCCAGGGGCATGAAGCAGTATTGACGTGGAGGATTAAAGGCAGATTTTATATATCAAAGCCTGGTTCTGCTGCACAGGGCATGGTATAACTGTGAGTCACCAAATTGCTGGATGAGCACTGTGAGATCAGTTTTGATTTCAGAGTAATTGCTGGATCTGTATGTCTTCTTCTTTGCCTCTTGAAGCTCAGAAGCCATACGGTTTATTCCCCTGTCCTATTCCAAATGTCATCTCTAAAAGAAGAGCCACCAATATCAGGCAGGTGATAGCAAGTAATGCAAATTCAAAGCTATAATTTTCAAACATTTGTAGCTACATTAGGCTCTTAGCAAAGATGAGAAGATGTAAAGCTGATTCCAAACATAAAGGCTAGTGAATTATTTTTGCACTTGTTTTTCCTTTAACTGTAGCACCACATTATGATGAAACGCAGGATGCCAAAAATCCTGCTCTTGAGGTTACACATAAGACCAAGCCTATTTCAATTCAACCACACTGTAAGAACACTGCATAATATTATAGTGCTACCTAACAGCTCACGACTTTCTAGCTCTTTCAGTGTTTCTTCTGGGAAAAAGTCTTATTCACCACGTCCCTAAAGGCGCAAGGTGCAGTTATGTTTCTACAAATGATGTGCCAGTAGTAGTGATTGTTGTAATTAAGGTGTGCATTTCAATTCAACTGAATGTAATATGTATGATTATGGCCTTCCCCAGTGAGTCACTTAATTCAGAGTGAGTACATTTGATGTTGATGAAGAGCTTAAAGTTACTCTCTGGCTGTGTTGAGAAACTTTACAATACTGCATTTCAAGAACAACAAAAAAACCTTTATATGGTTTTAGGTTGGTGCAGCCATGGCCTGGTGGTTAGGGAGCTAGCCTAGTGACTGGAAGGTTACCAGTTCGTGCCCTTGAGCAAAGCAGCTAACCTCCAACTGCTCCCCAGGTGCTGTGGATAATTGCTGCCCTCCACTTCAGACATGTGTTCTCTGTGCAGATATGTACAGTGGAGGAAATAATTATTTGATCCCTTGCTGATTTTGTAAGTTTGCCCACTGACAAAGATATGAACAGTTTATTTTAACAGTGAGAGACAGAATATCCTAAATAAAATCAAGAAAATTACATTGTATAAAATATATAAATGTATATATATAAAAAAAATAAGAGAAATAAGTATTTGATCCCTCTAGAAAACAAGACTTAATACTTGGTGGCAAAACCCTTGTCGGCAAGCACAGCAGTCAGACATTTATTGTAGTTGATGATGAGGTTTGCGCACATGTCAGGAGGAATTTTGGTCCACTCCTCTTTGTAGATCATCTCTAAATCATTAAGATTTTGAGGCTGTCGCTTGGCAACTCGGACCTTCAGCTCCCTCCATAAGTTTTCTATGGGATTAAGGTCTGGAGACTGGCTACGCCACTCCAT
>BRDA01013846.1:80542-104138 GCA_036984385.1 Crenuchus spilurus | reverse complement strand
AAAACAGGCTTAATACATTTTTACTTATAAGATTGTCCTAGACTTGTCCTCTTCAACTCTGATCTTAAATCAGCCCCCATGAGCACGCAATGAAATGATCTGCAGCGAGTGTTCTCATGTACAGTTTCACAGTTTAGGCAAGTACAAGTGTCCTCATGGGTGAATAATGGAATTTTCTGTAATATTACAGACCTGTGTAAATGACAACCTCATATTAGCTGGAACTAATGGTCAGCTAATGCTTAATTTTAATATGAAGAGTTTATTTGCAAAAACAGACATCCTCCAAAACGATAACTTTACACGAGCAGAAGAAAATTACTTTGCTTTTAACAGAAGTCAATTGAAGAGTAATGAAAGGAGAAAAGAAATGAGACTAGCAAAGTACAGTGAATCCTCTGTTATCATGTGCCCTGGTTATCATCAACTCTTTCGGGGACATTTTGTCCCAGTTATTGTTCATCCGCCCGGTTTTTGTTGGCGTGCCCATGTGACTCACTGCTAATTTCGCGAAAACAAAGCATCCACCCGTGCATTCGTTGTTCATTCTGGCTTTGTTTGTTGTTGTTTCTCAGGTTTTGTTTCTCATTGATAATGCTCAAAACAAACTAAAACATGTCACACTAAAGCAACGGTGTGCAGTGCTACCACCTGAAAATGGGTTTGAAAACAAATAGAGGATGAGGACCCCAAGAATGGGTGTACAACACAAAGGCTGCTGGACCACACCGGCATGTTCTAAAATGGAGAATAAACCCATAACAGTTTAGTCTTTTATATTTATTTCTCATTGTTTCCTGTATGTAAAACTATAGTTATTCTATATAAAATGTATTTTTTGTTAATATTTTGGAGTGTCTTATTTCTTATGGGAAATATTGCTTCAGTTATCATTTGTTTCAGTTATCATCAGGCACTTTAGAGTGGATTAATGATGAAAACGGAGGTCCCACTGTATTTGTAGAATTGTAGAACTACAGACTGCATCTGTATGGTCAGTGGAGCTGATTAAATGGACAGTGGGTGTAGGTGGTTTTATATAAGTGGCTGATCCTTGTATAAGCGTTGTTTTGTTGGAGTCTTTTCAACAGTTTGGTTCTGGTAGAAATGTGGACGCTCTAAAGCTGACGTTGGTCATTTGTGTCACTCATGGCTTTAGTCATTATGACTCACTAGCCTCAAGAATATACAGGACAGTTAAACAACAGCTAAAATCTTAGCATTTGTATGTAGGGTTAGGGTGTGTGACTGTGAGGAGTATGTGTAATGTAATGAGTTTCTTTAGTAACTGAACATATTATATCTGTTTTATATTTTTGAGTGGCATTTGGGCCTAAAACTGTAGGCATTTGTCTGTCACTAAATAGGAATCTTCAACATAATAGCATTCTTTGAACAGGATAGGAAACATATTTCTAATTTTGAGCAGCACTAATTGATTTGAAATGGTGTATTCTTCTTAGAATTGCTCAATGCATTAAAAGTAGGTAAAGTCTCTTTTTACAACATGACATGACACTTCAAAGAGAATGGCATGGCAAAGGGTAGAGTAATGGAGATGTGGCTGGACTGCAGTGGTGAGCACTGTGGTTTTAGTGTCCTTACTGGAGGGTGGATGATAATTTTGGGTTTGAGTGAAGGGAATCTATTGGAGAATTGGAGACCATCCTGTGTGAAGACTGAATCTGGAACTACTTAACTGATAGAGTCAATGTAAAATTGGCTGCCATGGAAAGTACTTAGAGTTTAGAGTTCATGTGAATCAATTATGGTATTATTGATATTACTGATAATGGTATTATTGTTCCAGAAATAACATTATAACAACCAATAATATTGAGTAGATGTGAACAATATATTTTGTATTATTGCCAGTGTTAAATTTATTTACAGAGTGCATTTCCAAACTTCAGTTGACCAAAGTGCTTTACAGTGAATATGACAAAACAAAATGGCAAGAGCATAAAATATAAAAAGCAGAATAAATGTACATGAAAAGCCAGAATCTTCTGTATTTCCTGAGGTCCTTTGGTGTGTCCACTAATCTGCTGTTGACCTTCTGTCAGTCTGTAGTAGTGAGTTCTATTTTCTAAGCTGTTGTGTGATGAATAACAACAACAAAGATTCCATAAACACACTGCACAAACTGATTCATAAGACTGGCTAGTAGTAGTCAGGTTGGACTCTTTGGAGGTGGTGGCAGAGCAAAGGACCCTCAATATTGGACAGCACCTCACACCACCTGTACACAACACTGCATAAGCAGAGGACATTCAGTTGTAGAGTGTTACAGCTGTTATGTGTTAAAGAGCACTTTGTGGGGTTCTTTTTACCCACTGCAGTAAAGATCTACAATGAATCTCATTACAGTAGGGTATCCTGCTATCTCTCTCTCTCTTTTTTTTTTTAACCCAAAAAAGTAGTGGTAGACAATCAACTCTCCCAATCACTTATGTCCCTGACTCTAGCAGGGTGAGCACATACCTCTTCCAATGCATGTGAAGTCAGCCACTACCTCTTTTCCCATTGTTGGAAAGCACAGGATCTCCAGCTCTGATTAATCGGCTGGCAGACGCCTGAACCAGCAGACATTATATGTAGTAGTGATGATGAGAGAACGTCATCTACCCATCCGGTGAGAGTACGGCAAGCAGCAATTTTGCACGCTTGGGCCCCAGCTGTCAATGGCAAGCAGCGTGACCTGGATTCGAACTCCCAATCCTCCGATCATAGTGTCAGTGAATTAGTCAGCTGAGACACTCAGAACCCCAGCTTCTGCTATCTCAACCCTGCTAAACCAGTGTTCAATGTACAGTGTTCTTCTGTGGCATCATACCATGTAGTATGTTATAGTCTGAAACTGGTAAATTGCCCTTTTGCACTTTAGTATGCTCTCCATGTGTGTGGTAACTTATGTCTGTTCTTGTTTTGTATCTGGTATGTGTACTTGTTTATGTCAAGGCTGTTGTGATATTGCAGTTTCCTTCAGGATCAGTAAAGTTGAATCAAATCTAAAATAACTTGACATTAACACAAAAACAGCAGCTCTCATGAAGAATTTAAAGCCAAAGAATAAAAAAGTGCTCTGCGGTGAAAACAATGTGAGGGCCTAACATGCAGTGACAACTCATTTCATAGTTTAGGGGCTGTGACTGTAAAGGCACAATCTCTCTGGCTTTAACTTAGACTTAGGGAAAATTCTGATGGAGCTGATCAGTGGACCCTCATGACCTTCATGGAACAAATGGTTGTAACAGGTCGGAGAAAATAGAAAGGTGCTAGCACATGTAATTTATTATGAATAAATGTAATCACGTCACAGTACATTTTTCTGAGTGTGTTGTGGATCATCAGTGCAGTAAAACCATGGATCAAATGCCAAGTTAGTATAATTAGTCCTTATTGATTTTAGTGCAGTGCAGTGTAGTGTATAAAACATTAATTGAAAACATTGTTAGTACGGTATTTTTTTTATTGTCTTTTTCAGACTTAATCCTCATATTGTATGATATTTAATTGTTTTCGCTCTAGTTTCAGTAAAACATTTAATAAAATTTATATGATTATTAGTTCTCGGTCACATTTATTTAACAGCACAAACCCATAAAATAAATATTATAAAGAGTAATATTATATATATACTGTAATGTCAAAGCCATATATTCCCAAAACTTGCAGTGGTATCATCCATTTTTGCCAATCACTATATAATATATATATTATACCACAAAATGTTAAAATGTTAAAAATGAGAGTATATATATATATATAATTCCACAACTATACCATGTAAATATAAGTGAACATAACCCTACTTTACACTTCTCCACAACTTTATAACTGACCTGTCTGATGTGTTCCTTGGCTTTCATGATGCTGTTTGACCACTAATGTTCTCTAACAAACCTCTGAGGCCTTCACAGAACAACTGTAGTTATATTAAGAATAAATTTCACTGGACTATATGTACTAATTAGGTGACTTCTGAAGGCCATTGTTCACACTGGATTTTATTATCAGAGTACAGAGGGCTAAATATAAATGCATATGAATGCTTTTCACTTCACAATTACTTTTTATTTTGTGTTGGTCTATCACATAAAATACAAATTAAATACATTTAAGTCTGTTGGTATAATATGAAAAACATTGAAGTAGTATGAATACTTTTGCAAGGCATTGTAAATCTAAATATCTGAAGCCTACTTTGTAAAATAGCTCATTAAAATCTTTCAAAATTGGTGAATGTTTAGACTCAACAATTTTACTACAATATGTTGTATTAGGGGCAGCATGGTGGTTTAGTGGTTAGCATGTTCGCCTTGGGTTCGAGTCCCCATCTGAGCAGAGTTTCCATGTTCTCCCCGTGTCTGCGTGGGTTTCCTCCAGGGTCTCCGGTTTCCTCCCACAGTCCAAAAACATGGAGATCAGGTGGATTGGGTACTCTAAAAAAAGCATGTGTGCACCCAGTGATGGATTGGCACCCTGTCCTGGGCTTAGTTGAATAGTGTACTGCCCTGCCCTGCGCCCAGTGAGGGGGTAGGGGACTAACCGCGACCCTGATAAGGATTAAGCTGGTGTGATTATGGATGCATGGATGTATGTTATATTACTGGGATTTTTGTCACAGATCCTTAATATTAAGCAATTTTATCAGTCAACTGATATAGTCTGGCCCTAAGAGAGTTTACAGTTGAATACAACATGGATAAACTACATTTACTTCACACAGTCATTTATCACTGATCTTGGAAAACAGGCCTTTTCATATTAATTTTGTAATGAGGATACATATAAATATAAAGGAATATGCTAGAATCATATTATTAAGAGTACAAATAGCTTTCTAAGTTGTTATTTCTGAACATGACTTACATGCTGAGATTTACACACATTATCTAATGTGTTTGACATTTGTTTCCTGTTTCCAAAAGGTGTTGCCTACAATGATGCTCTCACAACTATGGCACTGCTGCTCAGTCCTGCTGGCCTTATCATGCTGCCTACTGGGAGTGACATCATCACTGAACCTGGAAGACCCCAATGTTTGCAGCCACTGGGAAAGGTAACATGTTCATTAATAGAAAGAGTGACACATTCACACAATGTGTTTTGCAAACTACAGCCTTTGTTTAGACTAATTTATCAATTATGCTCCATCCAAATGCCTCATTGACTCTGATTGTCTGATGTATTGTCACATGATTGTGAAATAAGATACAAATAGGAACAAATGCTACAGAATTTAGGCTCATGTCAGAGGGAACTGTGACTAACTTCTATAATTTTATGGGCAGTCAAAGCATAAGATGCAGCATGGAACAGTATGTGACATGTCCCTTCTGGTGTTTATGTTACAGCAACTGTTTGGCACAAATTCATGTCATGCTTTTTTATGCCAGAAGACAGGCTTTCTAGAATGACTTCATTTACATCCTACAAGTTACAACCAAGTGGTCAATGACAAATGAATAGATGGATGGATAGAAAAAATGAGATTGGAAGGTACAGATGAAGTAGCCTTATAGCTTATTATCTGTATTCAGATAATATGGCAGATTCCTGCATCAGTAGCTGAAGTACAACCACTTTGATTAAGATATATTGTGCTATTGGATTTTGTGTATTGGTAAAATAATAGCTGTTGTAACTGGACTGATTCATTTCACTACGTCATATCATGTACATTCATCGCATTTGTTGAATAAAATAAGAATGTAAAACCAACCGAGGAAGCAGAAGATTCTTATTCACCAGTGTCTTTTTTATTTTCTCCATTCCACCTTAAATGATGCTGCAGCTACAATCAGACACTACAGTGCAAGTTATCATAACCCTGCATCATTTAAGGTGGAACAGAAAATTGTAATACTCACTCTCTAATCTCTCTCTCTCTCTCTCTCACACACACACACACATACACACACACACAGAAAGAGAAAGCTCTAAGTTGTTATGTGTACCTTATATCATTTAAGGCACAATGGAACGTTGGTATAGAACGCTGATTTTAACAAGTTAACTTTATAAACTCACACAGAAAAGTTTTTACAGATACACATCCAGTCTATGAAAACAACCTCACTGTAACACAACCAACATAGCACAACAATAGCACAACATGGCCAAAGCAAAGACCACAGCAGCATAAAACAATTAATAAAATTCACTTTCTCTCACTGAAGCTCATCATCCACTTTGATTTTTTTTCTGCTGCTGTGCATATTTTGTTTTTCTGTATCTAGCTATGTGTAAATATAAAATGTCCAGCCACAGTTCAAACTTCTGGGTGGTGTTACGCCAGTGGGGGTGTGGCTGAAAAAGACTGGGTTTTCATTTTTCAGTTTGTGGGTGCGTAGGCACTCCAGGTACCCAAATATTGCTATAAAAACAAGGAAGAAACAGCTTTTCATAATATGTCTCCTTTAAAGGGCCCGTATAATGGAAAACCATTTTTTTTCCAAAATGTGTTGTTCATCCTCTATTTCCATACATGTAAATTTATGGAAAGTAAACTGCAAAAACAGCCTGTTATGAAATTATTGTTTTTGTGATGTCACAGAAATGATATCTGGTACATAAGCATGCCTATTCAGTGTACAGTGGTTTAGCTCCACCCAATCACATTCAGGTGTTTCAGCCTAGACTGCTTTTTTAAGGACACAATACCTGGCAGCCAATCACAACAGAGATCATATAAATATAACAGTTTGCATTACTAAAGACAAATTGGAAAATAAACATGAATGATATTTTTGATGCATAAACTCACAAAAACCAGAAGTGGGTTTTAGGAAAAAATAGGAATAAATTGGAAGAAAATGTAGAATTGGGGCTTTATTAAAATGAAAGATGTTCGTTTGCTTTATAAAGTTATGGTCATTTGATTGGTCCTGACTGTAGGTTAATGTTAGAGTAAACAAACATGTACACACACCTGCACACTCTCACACACTGACCCACCACCGACACACAGTTTTAATAGGCAGAAGATTTCCGCATCCAAATTAAGGAATGGCTCGGGAATCCATTAAAGCAGACTGAAAAGAACAAAGGTGGAGGCTGCTTTCCCAGCTAGATTTACTTTCACTGAGTAATGTGTGGGAACAGCTGCAGTGCTCTAAGCGGCCGTGAAGAGGGAGGCTGTGGAACAGAGCCCACCGAGACAGAGTGTGTGAGTGTGGCCTCACAGTGGACCCCCACATCCAAGCCTGGCTAATTTCTTTGGTGGATGATACTTTAATACCTACTTACTAACACATAATCACCACTGTTCAAAGTTGTTGAGAGGCTTGTAGAATGCCTCAATAAGCAAATACTAGAAATATTGATGATGTCTGTTCATATCAAATCACCTAGAGAAAAAGAGCAGGAATCAGTCATATAGTGTTAAACAATCCTAAGAATGCAGTTACCCCTTAAAATGGCCCTTAAAGTGGATCTCATTCTTTATTTTTACTTTCTCTCATATATCATCATATATATGTTTATGTGGGTTTGTGCACCAGTAATGAAAAATAAGTTTTAAAACTTTTACAGTATTTCAAGTAATGATTATCCTGTGGAATTAAACTTTTTACTGTGCCTTTAAAACTAATTTACCCTATATGTCCAAATGTTTGTGGACATCCCTATAATGAATTAATGCCTTAAGCTACTTTATGTTGCACCCATTGCTGACACAGATGTACAAACACACACACAGCTTGTATAGTCCCTGTAGGGTACTGCCAATAGAATAGGACTCCTGGAGCAGATAAACATGAACCTATTGGTCCCGTGTCTAATGCCAGACATGGCTAGAGGGGGGATGAGCTGGGGTAACGATCATCCAACAATTTGATCTCACTAATGCTCTTGTCTGATGCTGAATGCTGAATGCAATCAAATCCTCACAGCAATGCTCCAAAGTATATTATAAAATCAGAGAGGCAGTTACTCCAACAAAAGCAGTAATAAATCATTTTAATGATCATGATTTTGGAAGAAACAATGAATAAGCAGGTGTCCCAGTACTTTTGTCCAATTAGTGTATTTAAATAATATGTGGAGTTTGACTGTACATGGTTTTTGTAACATCACAAACAGGCTTATTTTGCAGCTTAGTTTTCCATATATGAACTGTATAGTCTGGGAAGTGAATTTTGAAATTTTATTGATGCCTATATCAGACTATTTTATTTTATAAATAAGAGTTTTTCATGCTACTGGCACTTTAAATCACTTACAAATCTAATATGTACACTCTAAAAGCTAATGGATTCTCAGAGCACCCCTTGCCATTCAGCTTGCCATAATGGCAGAACCCTTTTAGTTCTTTAAGTTCAGTTGCAAAGTGCAAATCTCCGTGTCCTGTCCTGTGCCCAGTGAGGGGGGTAGGGGTCTAACCATGACCCTGATAAGGATTAAGCGGGTGTGATAATGGATGGATGGGTCTGTAATGAAATACATTCAGAAAAAGTGAAATAAGCAGAAGAAATGCAGAAGGCCTTAATTTTTCTGCATTATCGTGATCTTGGTAGCATCATTCTTAATGTCTGACTGTGTCACCACAGAGAGCTCTGTTGTGGCGCCCCCCAAATCAAGATGAATGAAGCAGCCACTTTCAGGTTTTCTTTCACAGTTTTCAAGTGGTAAAATTCCTCATACTGGAACACAGCTCATTCTCATTAGAGGGAGACTCATATATCTAAAGAATGAAGTCACAACTGCTCCATTAGTACCACAAGGGAGCTATTGTCACCACCAAGTGTTTTGCTCAAGGACCCTCTAATAATTCTTTTGTCAGGTAGTTATGAATATCCACTTTCGCCTTATCTGGGAAAAAATCAGAAGCGATCACGCAGCTATATATCCTCACATTCAGCCTAAATGGTTATAGCTCCATTCATTCACATTTGCAACTCAAAGTGATGAAAAGATATCATGAAGTTGCCATTTTAAATGAAATATGAACCTTTGTACATAAAAACTGCAGACTTTTTGATCACAGTAGATCACAATCATGTATAATGTACAGGGGTTAGACAATGAAACTGAAACAGCTGGTTTTAGACCACAATAATTTATTAGTAGGTGTAGGGCCTCCTTTTGTGGCCAATACAGCGTCAATTCGTTTTGGGAATGACATATACAAGTCCTGCACAGTGGTCAGAGGGATTTTAAGCCATTCTTCTTGCAGGATAGTGGTCAGGTCACTACGTGATGCTGGGGGAGGAAAACGTTTCTCCTGACTCGCTCCTCCAAAACACCCCAAAGTGGCTCAATAATATTTAGACACAAAGACTTGCTGTCTTGGTCACAGATGCGCCAGCAAGACGTGCACCAACAATTTGTCCTCTTTTGAACTCTGGTATGTCATCATAATGTTGTGTGCATTGTAATATACTATATAACTGTGCTCTTACCTGCTAACTGAACCTTCACACTCTGCTCTTACTGGTGCAATGTGACATTAATGAAGATTGGCCACCAGACTGGTCCAATTTAGCCATGAAACCTCCCACACTAACATGACAGCTGTTTCAGCTTCATTGTCTAACCCCTGTAGTTTGTCCAAAGCAACTGGGCTATTTAGGTGACTATTGCATTCTAATGCAACATTAGCCTCACAGCTCCAGTTCTATGCTAAAGAAGCAACATTTGTAATTGAGTTACTTTGCTTTTTGAAAATTCACTTGAGGTTGATCATGTAAACTTTAAATGCATTGTTTTGCTTTGTCAGCATCAAATTTCACTTGTTGTAAAAATAGCAGCACAGATTTAAATCGTAGGCCACCCACGCACAGTGGAAGTGTGTGGGGGTCTGCCATGGGGATTGAGCACTTAGTGAGGGGCACATAATCCTTTCTTGATACAAAGATACCTTCATTATGCCCCCTTGTTATAGTGTACTTAAGCCTGTTTTCTTATTAGCAACATAAGCTGGAGTTATGGGACCACACATGGACTGTTTAAACAGGTCACAGTGTGAATGCTGATATGTATATATGTATGTATTGTGTTTGTGTGTGTGTGTGTGTGTGTGTCTTTCACAGTTACTCACTCACAGTGCAGGAGTCATATGCACACCCGTTTGATCAGATCTACTACACCAGCTGTACTGATATCCTCACATGGTTCAAGTGCACACGGCACAGGTGAGAAGGCTGTCAACAGTTTGGGAAGAAGCTCTTTTCATTTATTTAATTAAATTCTGTTTCATTTATATGGAACAATATATGTGGTCACAAATTAGCTTTACATTGAAATTCATTATACTAGTGCATGTCAAATTATTTTGTGTCTATAAATCAATTCATAAAGATAAACTCATATATTTTATATTCATTACGCATTTTACAAAGTTACATATTTCAAGCTTTTTTGTTTTACTGTTGATCAGTATAGCTTATTGCTAATGATATTAGAATATTAGAAATATTATAACTTTATAATATTATTAGATTATTAGAAATTACTATTCAAACATTAACATTAAAACTAAATAGGCTTGAAATATGTAACTTTATGTGTAATGAATTTAAATCATGTCAGTTTACCTTTTCAGTTTACCTTTTGGACATGCACTAGTAGAATGTAATAGGGTTGTCACAATATCAAAATTGCTGTCATGATACTTAATACCAAATAGATGTTTTGGTTATACATTAAAACACTCATTGTCTTTAATCACCAAATGTATATTTGAAAAAAAAAAATATTTTTACAGTTTAATTGACATGTTTGTTATTTTTAAAACTTAATCTCTATAATTCATATTGGACCGTAATCATATTGTCAGCAAAATAGAGTGGCAGACTACTGCAACTTATTTTTTAAGTATTCAACGTTAGAGTATATATCAACAATATGCTTTTATTCTCAAGAACACTGTATTGATTTTAATTAATTAATTGTTTACATGCAAAAAACTGTGCAGACAGTTGTCATTCAGCCATTAGATTCTTCTACTCCAGTGTAAACAAGTAGTGTAAAGGAGCACAGCTCAGTTTTCCTAACTGAATCATTTCCGCTGTATCATATCATATTGTATCACAATATCACATCTAAATCAGTGTAGCCTTAAGTGGCAGATTTGTACAGTGAAAAGATTCAGTTCTTTCAATGCTACAAATCTATGAAAAAGAAAAGTCTTCAATTTGTGTTAAAGTCTATTGAGTTATATTTTATTCATTTGGAACTTACGTAAAGGTCACAACTGAGAAATTCAATACGTCATTTTTTCAGTGTACATTAAATTTTATACACAGTTACATTTGTCCTCAGGTTTGGACACACCTGATCAAATTATGTTTTGTTGAAAATAAATTCTAAAATAAATTTTTGAAGTTTTTCAAAATAGTATGAAGTGTGTTCATAGTATGAAGAATTCTGTGTTTATGCTGCCAATGTACTCATGTCAGTGTCTCTTCGTTCAGAGTGAGCTACAAGACGGCCTACCGGAGAGGAGAGAAAACAATGTACCGCCGCAAGTCTCAGTGCTGCCCGGGTTTCTATGAGAGCAGAGAGATGTGTGTTCGTAAGTATTGTCAGTTCAACCTAAATTAAATTAAAGTTAAAATAAAGGCTAAAACTTTATATATCAGCAAGCAATTCATGTTATTTTTTTCAATTGCCAAACTTAATAATACTCAGTTTGCATACTGAATAAAGTAAAGTTTAGATCAGGGTTCTATAGCCCCTGAGATGAAGAGCTACTGTCCAGCACAGTGCAAACACTCCTGATTCATTTCTAGTAGCGATGCACCGATCCAGCTTTTTCCATTTCCGATACCGATATGACACATGTACTTTGCATATTGGTCGATACCCGATACTGGCCCGATACCAATGTTTCATTACTATACCGTATAGTTAATCATTTAACAGTCTCTCACTTTCTACACTAGTGCAAAGAGGCACAGAGTTACATTTTCATTTAATAAAGTGTCAAAATAGAGAAATATGTCTGTCTCTGACAGGTCAGGTGGATTTTGGCGTCCTGGCTTTTAGCTTTATTAGCGAAGTTAACTACATGAATGCTAACAAGCTAGCCTGCTAATAACCATCCTCTCTACTACACCACTACACAAAATGACAAAAAATAATTAATAAAATCAAGAGTTCGACAAATAAAGAATCACATTTTAGACACCAAACGTTACATACAATCGAAATATGCTCAGTTATTTTAATATTTTAAAATAAAAGCTGTGACATCCCTCAGACGTCTGCTAGCATGGACACTCATACTTGGTCATGCTAAAGCTCTCAGTAGTGAGTTGTTCAGACATAATCCTGCTGAAGTCTTTTAAAATATAATTTAATACATTTAGAGTCATACCTGTGTTTATATCTCAGGTCCAGTAAGGTGGTAAGAGTGTATCGAGGGTCCTGTTCCACAATGCTGTAGTGTTTGTTGGTGTTGTTATTGTTTTAATGCTGGTGTTATTTGTTTGGAGTGTCGTACTGTGAGGTATAAAACTAAACCAGTGGACAGTTTAGCTTAACAGTGACACACATCTGAGCTCCAGATATCTGTGGTGAAGCTCATTACTTTGACATCCTTTAACTGTCCTGATATGTGTCTACACACTTTCTCATACTTTTAGCATGAAATTCCTCCATACTGCGGACTCTGACTAGCTCCATGTTGTTGTTTATGTTTGGTTCTATACTGTACGTCAGCAGCACATGGCCATGAATTGGCCAAATTATCCAATATTTCATCCAACTAATTTTGTTAATATCAGGGCCGATATTCAATACTAATATCGGATCAGTGCATCCCTAATTACTAGTTTTACAAAATGTGGTTAAGTTGGGAAATCATCCAACAGTCCTGAACAGCAGCTCATCTATTACAGAAGCAGTCAGTTCAGACCTGAAAAACACTTCAAATTGACTTCTACTTTCTTGCACTTTTTGCAGTGTATAACAGAATAGAATAGAAATGAATAGAATATATCAGAATATACTAGAACATAACAGAACAAAATAGGATAGCATAGAACCAAGTAATTACAATAGAACAGAAAAGAACCGAATGCAGTCAAATAGAACAGAATAGAATAGATTAAAATATTGCAAAAGCATTCCCAACAAAATGCATGATGTAGCACTGTATGTCATGAGTACAGAGCTTCCTCAGGCAGTTGTTAAGCGGTTTCACATTATTCAAAGATTATTTTTCACTATAGTGAAGATTTTCAGTTATTTATTGACCCTGTGGAGCGAAACTCATGTTGTGGCCTTCACCACACTAGCTGCACTACTTGACTTCTGAATCCTGTGGCTTTGAAATGTTCACTGATACTCTAAATCACTTGCTTAAAAGTGTGCTTATGTGGAGACATAACTTGTGGATGGTGATTTAAGACATCTCACTGCTTGCTGTGGATGTAGTTAATTAAACTGAATGAACTGAATGTGTACTTTATAAATTGCAGCTGCAGCTTAAAAAAGTTCAAAAACTTTGGTCCATGTCACTGACCAATATGTATTGCCTGGAGAAAATAAACACAAAGTCAGTCTTCAGAGTGGCACTGGACTAAAAGGATTACATGGTAATGGTGTATTTCTGACAGCAGGCTAAATTTGTGCCTATTAATTATGGGAAGACTCCAGAATAAGCACATTGACTGCCAGACAAGTTAAGGGAGGTCAAAGATTATAGATAAATTCCTTCCAAAACTCATTTGACACATTCTGTTTATGCTAAAGAGCATTTTGAACAGCTCAGAGGTATTTTTGTAGAATGATTACCTCAGGGTGAAGTCAAATGCCAGACGACTGATATTATCCATGCAAAGACAGCAAATTCAAAAATTATATTTGACAAACTGTATGGTTTCAAATAATTTTTTGCAGCCGAAAAAAGACAGCACTGGTTTTGTTCCTATGAGTAATCTAACGAAGGCAGAGTTTCAATGTTCTTCAAAACATGTCCTTTTCATTTTTATATTAAAGCAGGCAGATGCTAATCTGGTGGAGATCCACATAGCAAGTGACAAAATATGACAGGGTGACTTCTGTTATTGAAGGAGACTGGAATAGCAGACGATAAGTCTTTATCCCTGATGAATCAGCTTTTATATTAGGGTGGATGTGGTAATGTGACCCCCAACTGCTCAAAGAGGACTTTCTTCAAGGTCTGAAAAGAAGCTGTTGTGTGTACAGTTAGTTGCAATCACATGGTGCCTTCTCATGCCCTCTGTTTCCTCATCACTGCAGAGAAATACAGTCTGGTGGGAAACCGTTCTTTTTATAATGTGATTGATGATGAGTTGATTGGATGGGTTCAGATGCTGTACAGCTAAATTATGTAAAGATAAAGGAGTAGAGGCAGCTGATTTCAGTAAATCATTTGATTAAATCCAGCAGGTCAAATAAATCATCAAAACTTTGAGACAGTGTACACATATTGGGAAAATTATGTTTACATCATATACAGTGCTGTGCAAAAGTTTTTGGCACCTAGGAAAACTACATTTAAAAAGTTTTTTTTATTTAAAAAGTAAGTGTATATTTACTCAGAAAATACTAACATTAGAATAAATACAAATAACATTAATCCAACATTAATCCATGAACTTGTGATTTTCTGGGAATGTGTTGGTTTAACCCTTTCCAAAACTTTCCTTATGGCAGTCCAGTATTATTTGTAGCTATCATCTAGTACCTGGTTTGGTTAATCAGTACTTCATTATAGGGGGCTATCGATGTGTTTCTTTGGTTATTAGTAATTTAGCATACTGATAACTGATATTTGGGACCAGTATTCATTTACCATAAATTTGATCAATAGTAGTGTGAAAATTTCGAACTTACTCACTTACATTAAATCTTTCTCTAACTTGTGTAATCTCATCCATAATGTTAACGTTTTTGGAGTTGAAGCTATCCAGTAGAACATCGATGGAATCACATGGCCTGCATGGTGAAGTGCACATTTTGCTCATAAAAATTACATTATTCAATATGTTTAGGTACCTAAACTTTTTGGATATTTATATAATAACAGGAACACATTATAGTCATACAGTCAGATTGCTTTTTCAACCTTACTGGAAAGGGAAAAACAATAAGTTTACTGCACGCTTCCAAGTTATTTCAAATAAATGTAATTTTTAAAACCATTGCTGTTACATTAGAGCCATACTGAATACAGTTTTACAGTATTCCACTGTAAAATATACAACAAAAACAACAAAAAGCTAAAACAAGTCACTTACATTATTAATGGCAAATTTTATATTTTTGTCACACTTAGATGATGTAGATGTGTATTGTATTATGTGTTTTACTGACACTTATTGTATTTGATGCTATGTTTTATTACATTGTCATGCAAATGTTTGGGCAACAATTAAAATGCCAAACCAAGATGAATAATAATAACTTTTTCCATCTTTAATGTGACATATAATCTGAACAATTCCATTGAATAACAAGGGAAGGGGAAAAGGGGAAAAATAAAAATAAAAAAATAAAATAATGTGATTGCATAAATATGGACACCATCTTGTAATGTTACGTTCAGAGTTAACTACCGGTAATCACATTCAAACTCAGGTTAAATAGTAGTTAATACACAACTGCCATCATGTTACATTATTCTGATTATCTCAAATATAGAGTTTAGCTGTTCTACTAAGATTTTCTTGATATTTAATCAGTTACAACTTACAGCAAAAGCCATGGTCTACAAAGAGCTTATAATGCATCAAAGGGATCTCATTGTTGAAAGGCATCATTAAGAGAAGGGGACAAAACATCCCCATGGCTTTAGAAATGCCATTGAACACAGTGAAGATATATTCATATGTCTGGGCTGTGGGGTAGGGTGGTAAGATGGAAGCATTTTCCTACAAAGAAAAACATCCAACTCTGTTTTGCCAAAATAATGTAGGAAAACATGTTATGGTCTGATGGGACCAAGGTTGAACATTTTGATCATAATTCCAAAAGGTATGTTTTGGCACAAAGCCAACTCTGTGCATCACGAAAAGAACACCATACCCACAGTCAAGCATGGTGGAGGCAGCATTATGCTTTAGGGCTGTTTTTCTGCAGCTAGATTGAGGGGCTTTAGTCAAGGTGGATGGAATTGTAAACAGTTCCAAATTTCAGTCAATTTTGGCACAAAACCTTCAGGCTTCTGATAAAAAGTGAAAGATGAAGAGGAATTTCACCTTTCATAATAACAATGACCCAAAGCATACTTTTACATTCACAAAAGAATGGCTTCAGCAGAAGAAGACTAAAGTTTTTGAATTGCCCAGTTTGAGCCCAGACCTGAATCCAACTGAAAATCTGTGGGTTGGCCTGAAGAGGGATGTACACAGCTGATAGCCTCACAATCTGACAGATTTGGAGCACTTTTGCAAAGAAGAGTGGGCAAAGACTGCAGAGTCAAGATGTGCCCTGATGATAGACTCCTACCCAAAAAGCCGGAATGCTGTCATAAATTCAAAGGGCACTTCAACAAAGTATTAGATTAAGGGTGTCCATATTTTTGCAACCACATTATTTTAGTTCTTTATTTTTATTTTTCCACTTAAATCAGTTTATTTTTCAGTGGAGTTGTACAGATTATTGGTGACAATAAAGGTGAAAAAAGTTCATCTTCGTCTGATTTTTTAAATCACAAAAACATCACATTTTAACATTTGAAGTTTTGCATGCCACTGTAAATTCCGCTAACATTCAAGAAATTTCTTTGAATGGCCTTATTTAATTTTGACCTACATATGAACCTCATTTTGACCTGGGAAATGAACACTGACTGCTTCCCCAAAATCAGATTTCTTACATAGCTTGTATTTACAAACAGTCACTCACAATTAGCTTAAATTTCTCCTCTGTGGGCCTGTATTCATAGCACGGCTAAGGATGTGTCGGCTTTAAACACAGAGCCTGTTCCAGATCATGGAAAGTCTGCTGTAATGTCGTAAAGCTGCATGGCTTAATGGATTTGGTTCTGTTCCCAGTGTAGGTTTATCCACTGTGTTGGCCTTTAGTAGTCTCATTCAGTTGTAATTGCTTTCTTGCTGTCTTTGCTGTGTCAATGTTAGTAGATTAGTGGTAGCTACTATCAATACCAATCTTCAAAGGATTACTCACTCTTATCTTTGTGCAAAGACCAAAGATCTTGTCCTTGAATAGATTTTTAAAGGGTGAAACACTTTATATTCTGGGTTTGTTTGCTACCACACCCTATATGTCAGTTGTCTGAAGAGTAGCTGCTGTGTTTAGCAGGTTAGTATGTATATTTCCTGCTCATGTTTGTTCACTGTGACTGTGTACATTTGAAAGGATGAAATCTGATCGTCTTTTCTCTTGTTTTTTTTCCTGTCTCTTTCTCTGCACCCTCCTCCCATGGTGAATCCCCCCATCACCCCCTCCACTACAGCCCACTGTGCTGAGAAATGTGTGCACGGCCGCTGCGTGGCCCCCAACACCTGTCAGTGCGAGCCCGGGTGGGGAGGAGCCGACTGCTCCAGCGGTAAGTCCTTCAGCTGTAGCTGTCTGTCTTTCTGCACACCCACGGGTCCAAGCACACACACACACACACACACACACACACACACACAAATACATTCACATATAATGAGTTGAGTTTTGCTAGATCTATAATAGGGTTCAACCAATGTTTTTTTCATGGCTGACACTGACTGATAATAATTAAGGACACAAATTACTGATATTTGGCGTCTATTATTCATATATCAGTGTGAAAATGGGCAAGAATCAAAAAGCACTGTCAGTGGGATGTTGAGCCAAACTAAAGAAGCATTTTTATTGTAAGTGACAAGATATATCCTTGATTAAAAAAATATGTAATACCAAATCTAATCATTGGAAAAATATCAACTCTGATTATTGGGCTGATAATTAGTCAACTAATCTTTACCCATTTAATACTCCAGCAAGTTGTTCTATAGTTTTCTATAGCTGTACCATCAAACTGATTATCCTGTACATTCAGCATATTTTCTGTTCTTTTCTAATGCTGCCTTCAAATTCACATATCATTATTATGACATATGTCGATATGCACTCAGCATTCGATATCCAAATGTTAATTCTAGTATACTAGTACTAGTAAATACCAGTACAACTCTAGTATTATTTTTTCGCATCTGTGCTTTCCCACTATTGTAAGTCGCTTTGGATAAAAGCGTCCGCTAAATGCAATGTAATGTAATGATATTTGTTTTTCAGTCAGAGAAAATGTACCTCGCATTATGAAAAACAAATATATGTATTGTATAATCAAAAACAAGAAGTGTTTTGTGACATGAGAGTTCACACGAGAGCTGTGATACACAAGGGAACATTTAAACCAAACATAATTAGGCACGGGATGGGGAACCAGGGCTGTGGAATCACTAGACACAGGTGAGCGCAATGACTAGAAATGACGGTGCATGACAAATGTAAACAAACAGCACGAGACTGAAAAACCCAGTGTTCATTGAAAAAATAGAGTTTCTCATTAGTAAATATGACATCATGGTATCCTTTATGTGCGCTCATTTCATAAATAGGATATGTCCAACATGACTTGAAGGCATTTTTTTCTACTGTTAATGTTTGAAGTCATACTGTGTACCTAAACCTAAACCACATCAACGTATCTCTGAGACAGTTATTAAGTTCTGGATGTGATTTCAAATGATGAGAGCTCCAGTTATAAGCTAAAGGAGGAAAAAGTGAACATGTTTTGTTGATCAACTACACGGACATATTACATTATTATAACCATTCCTGATTTGAAATGAACTTGGTCCACCATGTTGCATCATTTGCTGTACACCACTTGCCATAGTCATCCCCTCTGGCATCATTGGCTTTTGGGGCACCACTGTTATGCCATTGGGAGGCACTCAATATAACAGAAGTCCATTCTTGAGACACCTGCACTACAGCAGCTCTAGAACATCCCACAAAGTGATATGCTACCACCCTTTGCCTAGTACCCTATTATCATGCCCTTTTGGACATCAGTCAGATCACATCCTTTGCACATAATGATCATTCTGCACTCTGCTACAACTGACTAGTGTGCTTGCGTATGTGCAGCAAACACTGTCACATGGCATATGTGACGTCCCAGGTCGAGTTCATTCAAAACCAGGGATGATCATAATATTCTGATATGACTGCGTTTCCAGTGTTAAATGGATACATTTTTGTCAGAATATTCCTTTAAGAGCTAAAAGTTGTTTCTAAGGTTTAAGTATTAGGCATTTCTATTAAATGCTCTTTTCTTTGTGCCAGTTTGGCCTCTTTTGTTTATGTAATTTTATTAGCTTACATGCTCTGTGAAGCCAGGTGTGATCTCTGTGCCCTCCTGACCAGGTGTGTTGACTGTAGAGGCTTAATGGTGGCTCAGATGAATCAGCTGGGGTCTCTGCCGTCTGCTGGTCTTGTGTTTCAGGGTCTTTATAAAGAGGTCATTGTTATGTCTGCAGTCTGTCTCTGTCCCTCAGGAGTTAAACAAGTCCAACTAGTCAGTCTGGACAAGGCGATTAACCACGTTTTGATAGCACAGGTCTCAAATTCATTGTTAGAAGACAGAGGAAAAAGGATACATGCTCACATGAAAGGATTTTGTCAGCTTAGCATATTGCAGTGCTGCTATATGTATAGCTTACAATGGTGTCATAAGTCAAAGGTGTGGTTAACATTGTCTTTGAGGGGATCTTTAGTGATGTACATAAGACAAAGCATATTTATTCACAGTTATTTGAGAACCTTATGTCTTTCTTTTTGGTGTTGGGTTCAAAAGAACAATCTGTTCTAGCTAAACAGTTCTATATGTGTAGCCTGTGATTGGTTGGTGTTAAGAGTGTTTGTTTTCATACTTTTCCACCCATGGTCACTTCATTGTGGCTGGAAGGCCCACAAACGGCAGCCAGCTGTGGTAATAAACACGAGCTGACCCAGTCGCAGAAATCAATATTAAAAGATACCGCAGGCACCTCATTGATAGTCATTTGTTTTATATGGTTGATGGTGAATGGTGCCCAACCCTGACTGGCTGTTATGGTCGTCAGTTCAGCAGTGTTGTTTATACAGTGATAGGAAGAATAGCACATTATGGAACCTCCACATTCTGTAGTTTGAAATCATGCTGTAATTGAAAACACTTATCATGTTATGACCCTCATTGATTTTCATATATTGATGACTTTATATGGTCCTATAATTGACCTTTTCATGCTCTGCCCACACATTATTTTGTAGCTACTGTTGTGAGATTGTTCTGTCAATTATTAATAGTATAGTTACATTTTCTAACTTCATTTAAATTGCATTGCTCAAGTATTTGCCAAAATAATTAGCCTCATAATATGTTCTTAAGATCATTTTTTGTCAGAATTTGACATATAATTGTATTTTTTTGTATTTGCTTTCGGTCCAGCTGAGTTTTGTTTATTTACACAGTAAACAGTACACACTAGAGCTGCACCAGATGTTGAAAGTATTGAAACTTTTCATTATTTAAATAGATAGATAGATAGATAGATAGATAGATAGAACTTAATTGATCCTGAAGAAAATTGCAGCGTTACAGTAGCACGACGTACAATTCATATATATGATGTATAGATAAGAATGGTATACATTAGAATAAAATGTAAGTGAATTAGAATAAAGATTTATAAACACTTAAGACAGATCTGTTGCAATGTTTACATGAAATGTTATGAGGCAGTTATATTGAGTATGCACATAACAGTTACTGTCAGCAGTATTTAAATGTAGGTAGTTTATAATATGATGTAGTTTTGTTCACAAAGAGTATGATTCAAGAAAGTAGTATCAGCTGTATTCAGTATTTGAAATAAATTATATTTCCTATAATACTTTTAATAGTTTTTCAAAATTAGTTGCATTTTTTGGCACCATTTTGCTATATTATAGTGTATTTTGCTGTTTGATACATGTTAGTTAAGCTGTAAAAATGGAGAAATGTGTCTGTGTTCTCTTAAATAAGCATTTGGCATTAAAGACAATGATTCGTGTTTTTAATTCATAGCCAGATTATTGATTAGGTATTGAGTATCCTGATACTATACTGGTATCAAAGCCAAAATTCTGGTATGGGGACAGCCCTAATGCAAACCAACTTGTTAATATAGCAACCAATACTGTACCAATCCATTGTGAATAGTGTACTGTATAGACATTTTATATTTGGGGTGTCTCTATGGGTGAATGGGACTTTGCCAGTATTATGTGAAATTTGTCCAACATCACAACTTTTGCTACAAAAGAATGCATTTTTAACACAAATCCAAAAGACAATCGTTTCTATCTCCTGCCGTGTTTCCGGGTCTTTCATAGAAGCTGTTTGTTCATTGAGAAGCTGTCTTAGCTCAGTAACTCAGAGGCAGACTCTGATCTCCTCTCTAAAGGGGGAGTCTTGTGCAGGACCCCCTGCCCCCATCGAATCCACGCTAATATAACTTTCATTTCCTCTAAAGACACTCAGGTCCTCAGACTGATTTTAACTGGCTAGCCTTCTGTTTCAGGTCACAGGAGTCTAACAATGTGTCTAGTGCATTTTATCAGGTTCAAGTAATGAAGAAGGAGAAAAATGCTTTCTTCACACACAAAGAGCAAAACAAGTGGAGGAGAGTGAGGGGTGGGGGGTCTTCGTGGCGAATGACCTTAGGGCTCAGGACTTGTGATTTTCAAATCTGGGCCATTGCATGAAATCAGTGCAAAAGCATGCAGCTGCATGGTCTCTAATGTTTTTCACCTTTAAATGAATTGCCTTTTAGACTGATATGCTGTCCTCAGGTTTAACAAATCTTCATTGGATTGTCCACTATAATGATGTAGTGAAAGCTAGCTTTAGTGAAACACTTCTACAGTTTCAATCTGAAATGGCAGCATATATGTAGAAGAAATTCCTTCCGATTAACAATCAGCAGCTGTTGTTGAGTTTTGGATTTCAACGTCCGTCCACTTTCTGGCCTGTCTACTTGAAATAAAAACACCATTACCTTCTTAAAGGGGCTGCTGAAACTCCATATCTGTGTTTAAGTGCTCTCTTTAAGTGTCCACTTTGTTTATGTGACAGTTGTTCTGTGGCTGGTTTCACACCCGGTCAGAGTGTGATTTTCTGCTGCATTAGGCTTATTTAGAGCACCCCTCAATGAAGAATAAAGCACTTTTGGGGGTCTGCTAAGAAGCAACAACTGGCTTGGTATTGTACACTGAGGGTTATCCCCTGTATATTGCATTTGCATGTCTAAGATCATTTGATACCATAGTGAGAAAGCCAGAGAATACAGAGGAACCACCTGCTCCTGGCGCAGAAACACTTTGGCCTTCCAGTCTTTGACAAAGAACATCTCTTAAAACCTCACTGGAAATGTTGAATGTGGGGCTGTACTGTACAGTACAGTGCCAAATAAAAAAAATATTGTGAAAATGTTCACTGTTGTTCATTGTGTCAAATTGTATATACATTACACATAAAGTGACAGTTATGTTTCATACAGTGACTTTATTTTTGCTCTACTGTTGATCAGTATGACTAATAATTCATGAAAATCAGAAATCCAGAATCTCAAATTTTGAGCAATCAACAGTATCAACGTTAAAATAACATTAAAACAACAACAATAAAAAATCTGTATATCATACTCTACTCACAAAAAGTTAGGAATTTTTGGCTTTGAAATTTCAGTGTGAACCTAAGATGCGCTCTAACTTAATGTGACCTTCTCTAAACTTTTGAATGAACATATCCACCTGTTCTGCACAACTTGTTGTTCTCTAACAAGGAGCTTAACAGCACAATTCACAAACAGATGTTTGATCCATGAATCCCCCTATATATGCCCTGGTTCAGTTAGAATTAATATTTAAACAGTCCTCCTCATCATGCTGTTCACATTTTGACATCATGACACCAAGTACCTCACCACTGTGAGGCTTCAAACAGGATGTTCTCAAACAGAAGTGACCACTGAGCTTAGAGTGTCACAGAGTGTCATCAGCAGGTTGTAACAGAGATACAGAGAGACTGGAAGAGTCACAGAAAGGCATAGAAGTGGACGTCCTTTGGCCACATCCCACACTGATGACCGCTTCATTGTGAAGCGGTCTGTTGTTGCCACACAACTCCAGGCACATTTAAGGGAGGTGAGAGGCACCCAAGTGTCACGTCAGACCACTCAAAATCATTTACATTGGCATGATCTGCATGCTAGACCACATCTTTAATCCAGTCATTGTGCTTCTACATGAACAACACAGGCCTAATTTCATCTTCATGGATGACAATGCTCCAGCTTATCAAGGTTGCATCATTAGGGAATGACTGTTGGAGACTGGGGTACCACAAATGGAGTGGGCTGCACTTTCTCCAGACCTGAATCCCATAGAAAACCTATGAGATCAGCTGAGTTGCCGTGTAGTGGCTCATAACTCTGTATCCCAGAACCTCAATGACCTGAGAACCAACGTTCAAGAAGAGTGGGATGCCATGCCTTGGCAGACAATAAGTCGACTTGTGAACAGTGTGAGACATCATGTTATAATTGATGCTCAAGGGCACATGACACGTTATTGAGACATTGACATTGTT